>JBBPNQ010000116.1:0-33971 GCA_038090975.1 Boletellus pseudochrysenteroides
GGCTGTCTTCTCAGCCCGCAACGTTTGCTCGCCTGCACCCTATACTGATACAGCATCACAGCTATGGAATCACTGGCCAGCCCCTTCTCAGCTTCCTTGAAGGGCGTAATTTCGCATCGGTGGACGTTTTGGAAACGACTCTACGAGCTTGGTAGCTACTGCCGTCCTTTTGCATCGGGGAACATATATCCTGATCCTCACAGGACGACGTTTATGCTACAGGACCAGCAGTCATACATTTGACAATTAGATCTAACCCTTAGACTATCTCAGTGACGCTGATTATCTTCTGCACGGGGTAACACCACAATGCGCAATGTACTCTTCAGAATCTTGCTTGACTTCAGAAAATCGGCCCGTACGTACTCTAAAAAATTGCATCGTCCTGACTTATTATCTACGTCGCACGTCGTTTCCCATCTCTAATAGTTACCGAGCCATTGCGGGGTATGAAGTACGTGACGGGGATCCGGTTTCAATGATCCCGTGCACGTGCTCACGGTTTTCTAGAAACCCGCTAGAACAAAACTGCCCAAGGTACAAACCTCGCGAATTGCCACATGCACACGCCCAACCGAAAAAAGAGTGGTGATGACATATAAATTAGTCATTACTGCTGGACCACTGACCCCTTGTCAAGGCAATACCTTTCTCGCTCTGTACAATCTATACCTTCTGCGGATGCCCTACATGTAGGCACGAGAGCATACGCCCGTCTTCTCAACCTCCTCCCAGCGACAATGACGCCATACTCGGCACGAATCGAAACCTAGCAGCGTGCCTGACCTCCAATCAGTATACGACCAAGTCGATACCCTGGGCTTGAATGTTGGCCAAATATATCCTTTCCTCATTTAAAATAAGAAGGCCAGAGTTGGTGAAGATCATCTCGGCGCTCGTATCGTTCAAAAAAAACTTTCCGATGAGGGTGCCCTCGGAGTTCCATACGTCTGTTCCGTCCCCGCAGCCCGAATACACGTTGCCGTTCGTGTCAAGTTGGATGCCGTCTGGGATCCCTGAATCGATGTAAGCAAAGACACGACGGTTTGTGAACGACTGCGTCACAGGATCCACGTCGAACTGATAGCTGTTGCAGTACGAAGTAAGGATGACCGAGAACAAACAGAATCCTAAGGAAGCTCACATTGTAGCAGGAAGTGTCTGATTGTTTCCCCACAAACCACTGATCAGACCCGAATCGGTCCTGAAGATGTTGTTGGGAATCTTCGCAGAAGGAAACATCAGGATTTTACTTACACGAACGCAGTCTTGCCGTCTGGGGTAAAGGCGATGTCATTCGGGTGTACGAACTGATCGGCGACAACGCGGACTTGACCGGTTGATGGATCGAAGCGGTAAACTTGGGAGGGTAACATCGGTTCGGGACGAAATCCGTTCAACTAGCCGTATCTGTGCAAGTCTCGGCCCTGTTTGTCACCTAGGTCGATGAAGGACTTACGTGGGGTCCGTGAAAAAGACAATATCAGTGCCAGGTAACACCTTGACATCGTTCAGTGAGTTGAACTGTCTGCCGTAAAAGTTGTCCAGCAAGACAGTGGTATTGTATGGTGGGTTAGGGTTCACGAGTACCACTGAAGGAGGCAGGAGGGCACGTCCTGAGGTGACAAAAAGAAGATTTCCCTTGTAAGGGCCAGTGCCTCCATTGACCATCTGCATGGTGTCAGAAAGGTTCAACTGGAAAGGCGTAAGCGATTTCTTCCTGGTGCCCGCTGTAAATCATGCTCACGGTCTGTATTTGTATGTTGACATCACCGGGAGTGGTAGCGAGTGCATTATCAACTTCCGTCATGTTGAGCATCGACACGACGCTATTATTGTACCAGCCGCTAGGACTGCCAGAGGAGCTGGCGAAGAAAACGACATTGAGGTTGGGGACGTAAATCGGCGCTTCGTGAGCAAAGGCAAAACCTGGGTTCGATACGACACGCCGAATAGTCGCATCCGATCCCGTTATATCGAGAAAGGAGGGATCAAAGACTTGAATGAAGGGTGGAGTCGTGTTCGTGGGATTGAAACCAACGAACGAGTCGTTTGTACGCCATTGAGCGTAATTTGCACCCACGACATTGTACTCGAGGGGGTTAATGTACTGAGTATATTAACAATCTCCTCTCGTTGGCCTCAATAGAAAACATACCACGGCTCCAGGGGGCAAGGTTAAATCGGGGGAGTCAACGGCCCCCACGGTTGACGCTACCGCAATAGTAATCGTCAATACGGCAAAGGGGGATACAACCATCAGTAAGTAAAGGAACAATCTTGTCGTCCTTGCACCGTGATGTCGAGGTTGCGCAAAGGGCGCGAACAGAAGCGAACAAGTTCAAGCTCAGACTCACCCACTCGACAGCATCCCTGATTTTATCTTGCGTTGCAACCGGCATTCGTTCGTTGAGAATCGGTGCGGCTGTATGGATGTTCCTATATGGGCGATGACACCGGACGTATTGTCCGTCACGTAACGAACCAACGGTCCTGACCGCAATGAGGTATTTACTCTTGTTTGCACTAGGGGTATGGAGCCTGTCCGAACTACACTAAGTGCGGTGATGCCGACTGTCAACGAAGCAGAACAAGCCTCTGACAGTGAGGCTGGGCATCCCCATTTACTCGGGAATCTTTACGTAGCAATCAAGAATCAAGTAATCTCCGTGCGGGGGGACTCCGGCCAGAAGGCGAAGCCGGGACTCGGATTCGCTGTTTGTGGTTTAAACCTCTCCGGCTGGCTGCTGACGCTGATTATTCCATTGCGAGTTGTCTCAGATGTCTCGACAGCTTCTTGCGTCTTTGTGTTGACTACTCTCGCGAGTCTTTCAGCGTTCACTGATATAGACTCGGGTTCTGTTCTGTTCGTGGACCATAACAATGGATTTTACGCGCTCGTACAACAGCCAGTTCCTGATTTTAGTTCGGGGTCTTGGAGGTGTCTGAAAGAACAAGATGCACAGCCTGGAATGCCGTTCGGGAAGAACCATGTAACCATCGGACGGTCAGGTAATGGTGAAGAGATTAAGGTATGTGTTCAGTTCAGTTCGTGCACCATAACAATGGATTTTACGCGTTCGTACCACAGCCAGTTCCAATTTTTGGCCCGGGGTCTTGGAGGTATCTGAAAGAACAAGATGTACAGCCTGGAATGCCGTTTGGGAAGGACGACATAATGCATCAACATTTCCCTGGAGATCAAACGATCAGGTAATAATAAACAAATTCAGGTGTGTGCGCGCGCTCAGCACAAGTTGCGTGTACGGCAGTACCTCCTTGTACTCTGCAGTAATGCCGGTTTGGAACCAGGCTGGTCTGCCCACTTGTCTCAGGCCAATTTGTTTTTTCCATGTCCCTGTCAGGGTGTTGTGAAACACTAGAAAATTCATTCTATGTTTTCAATAGGATTCAGTGTGCTGGTCCGAATTTACTGGACAATACGCGTTAATTCCATTTGCCCACTATTAGATTGCCAAGTTTTTTGATGTTCAAGTTGGCAATGCACCTACCGCCCGCCTAGCTCAATCGGATAGAGCGTCAGACTCTTAAGAAACTAGGCGATCTGAAGGCTGCGAGTTCGACCCTCGCGGTGGGCTAATGTTTTTTTTTTTTTTCCCTTTTCCTTTTCCTTTCTTTCTTTCCTTTCTCCTTCTCCTTCCTGTGGCTTCAAAATCACCTGCCCTACTGACTCTGCTAGCATGTGTATGGCTTGATATTCAGACCTGTATCCAAGTGAAAACATATCTCTTGTCTCTACATATCTTGAGGCAATCATCTACATGCCTTACTTTTTTTTAAGCAACATTATTGAGTATTTGTGTGATGAGTTGATCACACAATGGCCCACAACTATGCATGGGCCATAGCAGTAAAGCTGCCTGGTGGTGGGGATGGCATGGAGAAATTTGATGACTGGCTAAGTCCACACTTTCAAGGTCACCAGACTGGATCATGATGGTGATCAAATGCACTATGCTGGGTTGTACATAGAGGAGGGACTGTCCTCCCAGTGGTGTAATGATTTGTAGAATGTAGTGGGTCCTTGGTAGATATAAGCTGGCCTACTTTGCAATGATGATGCAGGGGAGATCATTACATTGCTCACAAACTGATTAGATACTGACAATGACACTCATATTGTCAACCACTCATACTGATAGTGTCTCAGACATCTCTGACTTGGACATTGCACCAGGATTAGGGCCTGACAGACCCTATGCTGAGTAGTAACCAAAGTAATCACAGATCATGAACTGACTATAGTAAATACAGTACCAAAAAGGGTGGCCAACTTGAAACGCCCCGCTAAGCACCGGCCCGAGTTTGAGATTAGTAGTGATCACCTCGTCGTTCTAATAATGCCGAACCTGGGTCGATTTAGGAATCAGGGTTACCCCCCCTCGCAGGGTGCACATCAAGACGTGTGTGCAGTCGACTCTTCTCAGCTCGACGCGCTGGTCATGTTTGGCTTCGCTGTGCGGTCGTTGCGTGGCGGTAGTGCTGTCACGGTGATACGCCGTTCCATCGGTCTATAAGACTTCTCGGGCTGCTCATAACTCGTTCGATGGTACCATAACCCTCGCTCTCGCATAGTCACTTTTCCTTTTTGAAAAAAGCCCACACACTAGTAGACCGCCCATGCATGTACATGAAACCGTGACGGCGTTCGGACGCACGTTTAGTCACGAATCGATCACGCCGAGCCCCGCTCAACGCCCCGCCATCAATTGGCAACACGATGGCCGTGTGCCCCTGTTGGACGCGTCGAGGCCCAGTACTTACGCACATGCACGCCGTCCGTCCACGCACTCGGATCTGTGTGCATCATGGCCTCTTGGACGGGATCATCCGGATGGCAACACCTGGCTGTGTAGTCCAATTGGTTCGATGCCGTCCCTCCCCATATCCCATCGATCAGTCCGACGGCAGTCACCCAGCCATGAGCCCCCTCCCCCCCTGACTTGGGATACCTCGTCGAACGACACCGTACGAGACTTGGTAGGCCTTCTCACTCACCCTGGCCTGGTTCTTTTCTCCCCCTCACCCCGTCCGCGGCCGCCTCGAGCCCCACACCTCCGCGGTACTCCCCACGGTAGCCCTGTTCTAAACCCCTTTAAAAAAACCGTGCCGCATCGAGACCCAAAGGCCATGTCACACACACGGGCGTGATGTACCAGAAATTTGCAAAAAATTGGCTTACCGCACCGTGACGTATGTGTAAACTTTGCCTCTTTTTGGGGGAAAGAGCGCCGGAAATATCCGCGAGAGCTTCTGGGAATGGCGCCGAAAACGGACTAGGGCAAGTGAGCGAGCAGGAGACGCGACCCAAAACGTAGCTTCCGCAGGAAAATGTGCACACCCTTTTGGTGCACCCGCTCGGAACAAGGCGGAGGGAGGGGCATGACCGATGCCCATTGACCACAAGTTGAATATGGGCTCATCGGTGGAAATGAACGTATATATAGCCAGAGCTGAAAACACCGTGCACCCAAGTGAAGGAAAAAAAGACCAGAAGGGAAAGGACTACAACAGACGAGTATGTAGACGCACGCATGAGTATTGTATATATGTAGTATGTATGTATGCATAGAATGCCGACGACCGGTAGAAAACCATACCCTATTTCACACAACAGTAAGCAGTAGAATCAATCCAACAAAAGATGAGCAGCACCACAGAATGAAGAGTAAAAAAAAAAATCTACGCCATTAACGCGTAAAACCGAACGGAAAAAGGTTGTGTTGTTTTTATCATGCCAGTGAACGTCGTTAGAATGTGAAGAGAGGGGAGGATGAATAGGATGCACAATGGGATGAGCGAATGAGTGTAATCACGTCGCGTGCGGTGATGCGTAATGGTGATGTGATGATGATGAGCTGAAAGAAAACGAGAAACATACAGGCGGACATGAGGCCGACTTGAACATGATCGTTGCATGATTAACCATGGGACCCAGACCTGCGAGGCACCCACATACAGAAACACCGAGAGAAATCAAGACACGGACAGGGGTTTCGTGCGAACGGAAGAGTGCACAGTGATGCGGCGCATGTTGAGCGGTGTATCCATTACCTTCAAAACCGGAGCTCCTCCGGTTCCCAGACCTCTGGAAAGGGATACCACATCGCAGGAAGCGGGCAAAGCCTCATCTCCCCACACTCACGCCCACGTATCGCGTAATCAAGCCACGCGTCTTGGTACCGGTGGGTGCCCGTCCGCTTGCGATACTCGAACCCTACTTTTTGAAGCGACTTGAGTCCACGTGCAAATAAGGTGGCACTTTCGTGTCGTACGACACGCCACGATTCCATGTCGTCTACCTCGTCGTATTCCGGGAACTGCATGCACAATCGTAGGTCGCGGAGGTAGCAGAGGGGGGAAAGCGCTTCTAAATATTCCTGCTGTGCGCGATGAAAGATGAAAGCAACGTTTCTAGGGTCAGCATCCTGTCTCAATCATCGCCGCAATCAAAAGAAGGCAGGGTGGCAAAACCCGGAGGTAAACGGGTAGCAAGTTGGTAACGAGGGAGGACAGGAGGGGGGAAGAGCGGACGTACACAGGAAGACACAGACTTGCCATCGTGGTAGCCACATCGCTCGATCTCGAGAATTTCCAGCTGGGGACAATTGAAAGAGATTAGACGACATATGGCAGGCGTGAGTTTGTCTTCGATAATGATGCGTAGATGTTTTAGAGGGCAATTGCTTGCGCCAATATCCACGAGCACGCTTTCGACTTGGGGCTGTGAGAGCGCAATGGGCCATCGAGGGAGATCGACGAGGGCCATGATCGCTAGTCGCCGGAGATTCGTCATGTAGTTGAAGATGCCCTCGAGAACGCAGGCATTGGAGATGGCAAAGCTGTCCAAGGAAGCGAGCTTGGCGAGGTTTTCGGGATTGGAGCGGACGTGTGGATCCAGCAGACGAAACACTTGGGATTTTGTTTGAGGGAACAGCAGGCGAAAATCGCGCAAGAGGGGCATCCTATGCAACACGTCGAAGAGGGTGTGTCTGACCGCAGGGGGGGCTAGACCTATGTGAAAGGAGAGCATGATGTGCGGGTTCGGGATTCGGCCATGGAGGATGAACGTCGAGAGCGCGGGCCAGTCGATGGTGGCGAGACCGGTGAAGACGGCTAGATCACCTGACAGCTCCAGGTGGGTGAGTGTGGAGGCGTGCTGGCGCAGAAAGACTGCGGAGGATCGTATCTCCCTGTATCCGCGGAGGTATGCCTGTTGCCTGTACTTTCGCCTCCAGTCACGCATGAAATAGGTGATCTCTGCGAATTTTGGATCGGTTGGGCCGTCGCCGATGCGGAGGGTCTGGCCCACGGGGGTGAGGTTGACGCGGCGGATGGGAGCGGGGAAGAACTGCATGAGGCTCTGATCGATTGGGGTGTCGATCAGCGTAAAGGAGGAGAGGGCGCGACACTGGCCGAGTGCCTCGTAGAGTGCCTGCGGGGGGAGGAAGGGGGTGCTGAGGGTCACTTTGTTGAGCTTGGGCATGCGGGTGATGGCGTGGACGACGAGGTCCATGTGGTGCGGACAGTATATGCCCTCGCGGTCGAGGTAGCCGTGGCGGATGCGACCAGGCTCTGTCCACTCGTCATGCCAGTCGAGGCGGAAGTGCCTTTGGGGGTGCGATAAGAAAGAGGGCGGGAGAGAGGCGGACGATCACGGACCTGATGTAGGGCCAGAGGGAGTCGGGGTAGAAGCGGAGGCCGCGGTCTCTGTCCGCCTTGGACTTGTGTGGCCATCGGGTGTCTGCGAAGAGAAAGGGGAGACAGGCCTGGCGGACGAGGCGGGAGGTGGCGGAGAGGTCGAGGAGGGGGGCTCTGTCGGCGGGGAGGAGCTGGGCGATGACGAGGGGGAAAATGTCAGCGATTAGGATCAGCGACATGGGGGGACGAGGGCAGGGGCTGGCATCTGCGCGACGAGGGTCGTAAATAACAAGCTCTCGCTTGCGCACGCTCTAGACGTGCCCAGACCGATTACGGAACGCGACAGCGTGTTCGACTACACTACGACATGCCCACTACTGGGACGCGTACTTCTCCGTCCACTCCCGGCTCACCCGCTGCGCATCCTTCTCGTTCTCCTTGTAGTGCTTTGCCACATCCGTCGCCAGGGGGTCGTCCGGGTTCGGCGCGCTCAGCAGCGCCTGTATCGACAGCAGCACCGTCCGGATTTGCAATGCCGGCGACCATTTATCTGTCCCGGCACCCGTCACGATCCGGTCTCTCCGCGGCGCAAACCCACCCACCTTTCAGGATGTCCAGACAGATGCGCCCCAGCTTATCTGCAGCAGACGTCGCGCATTATGTGAGCACACGGAAAATAACAACGCCACACCACCTCATCACAACGTGGCCCATGCAACTCACCAATATTTGGATGGTATATTTTCGTCAGGAACCGTACTTTAGGCGGGCTCATGGGATATTCCTCGGGAAGGAACAGCTCGAGATGAAATACTCCCTCTGTACAATCGTCACACACAATGGCGGTGCGCGCGAGCGTGCCCTTGACTCACGTTGAAACGGACTTCCATCCGGCCCTTGGATGGTCACATCAAAGTATCGCAGGTTGTCTTCGTGCGGTGCAGCCGTAATCCCTGGAGCGGGGTCTGCGACAAGGCGCTCGGTTTCCTGCCCGTGTGCGTGCACAATGTCAGCGTGGCACGACGTCGACCTGCCGACGATAGTTACCTTGATGATTCGCTAGATCGACCATCAGCCCGCCGTATTACTACACAGAACGTGATCCACACCTTTGGCAGATTCATTTCTGGGCGTAAACGAGTGTCGTGTGCGGCAGATGCACAGCGATGGTCAAGTGGGCGAACAAGGGTGCCGCAAAGATCCCTCCGGCACTTCCGAATCCCGACAATCATTTTCCCCACGGCTGCTACCCCCCCAACGTGGCATCCAACAGCCATGTCTAGCAAGAATGTCAACGCAAGTCAACGTCCAGTCTTTGCTGTGACCGCTGACGATCTGCAGGACGACGATGGCTGGGTCAAGCTTGTCAGTTCCGACGGCTACGCCTTTCTCGTCAAGCGTAGTGTCGCCATGATGAGCGGCACCCTCAAGAACATGCTTAATTTCGACAGTTGAGTGACTTTCTCTTCCATAGTCAATACCTTTTCTCATGACGTCCCTTGCGTTCCATTCTGTCACATTACCACGGCGTCCCATCACATAGGCAGCTTCAAAGAAGCACTCGCTAATATTTGTCCAATCAGCGAACGGTAAGCTATCGCTGCAATGCGTGATTTTCATCCGCTTACACGACAATGTTGTGTTTCCTCCTTGGCAAACGTGGACTCGTCGATGTTCGCTTCCACCTCCCTAGCGCCCCCGTCGTCGAAAAAGTCTGTGAATACATGACCTTCAAGGCACATTACGAAGGCGCGGGTTCCAAAGAAGATATCCCCATCAATGAATTCACAGAACGCCTTCCACCCGAAATTGCGCTCGAACTGTATGTCCTTCTCTAGCGACCCAAACATGCCTCAAAACGGACCACCGCTGATCCTCCTTGTCCCCGCGCCACTTTTTCCCAACCCCATTTCTAATTTCCATTTCTCCCGATTCTACTCTCACGCCCGTCGTTCTAGACTCCTGGCTGCGGATTACCTGGAAGGTAAATCGCGCCTGATTACATTCTCAAATGGAGACGTGCTGATGAATTCGTTCGTTTTCGCCTGTTGCGTTGCTGCGCCTAGCCTGAGGCTCTGAGCGTCCGCTTTGGCATATGTAGCGCGCCTCTACTAGAAAGCAATGGATGTATGCATGGACCCGGTGCCTTTTGCTGCAGGCGGTAATAATACTATTTATATTTCTGGACGATTGGCGTAGGGTGGCGCAAAGTACGAGCTTTCCTTGTTTTTCTATTGTTGTTCCGTGAATATATCCTAACCATCTGGATGGCGTGTGGGGCGCTTTTAACGCAGCATCCCCCCCCATGCATCCATTTTCGGAGTCAAGTGTTCTTCTAGCCTGCCCCGATGTCGAGCAACTAACAAATGGGGCAAAGTTTTAATGAGCATGTGCGCCTGGTCACATCGATTCTCAAATCATCAAGAAGGGCTTATCTTCGCCATGATGCATCATGATCGCTGCCGCCCCTACCCAATACCCTCCATAGGTGATCCCATTGATGGGATGTAACTGGGATTAGATTTGACAAGCGGCGTGCGTTCCTGAGCGCTGCAAGGCACTTGACAGAGGACACTGTACTCGGTATGTATTTCCCTACCCAGGATGCAGGTGCAGTGGCGACGATTCAACACTCATCATTTAAGTTTACGCCAGGGCATTGATTTGGAATGCTGACCCCGACAATTTCAACGAGGAACGCGGGCTGAAGCACGCACGTTCGAACGTGCGTGCATTTTACATCCACGCGTCGGTTGGCTGGCGCACGGGCGCTGTGCTCTACTCTATACGAGGTCACTGGCCGTGCGTTTGGCGCGAGCTCCTTGATACGTGCCCTGCACTGGAAGGGATTCGACACGGGCGCCGTGCATGCGTATGGTGGGAAGGCAACGCTGTCGAGTATGAACGAGGCGCAGGGCTTTGTTCACGGCGCGGCGCGATCCCTGTCCGTGCGGTTGCTAATTCCCGTAGCGCAGACGCACCCAGACTTGTGAAGCACGCCTATAGTGCACGCGTCTCTGGGCTCAGGTCTCAGGACCCTCGCGCATACACTTGCAGACGAGGTGCGCGCACCGAAGCGTCACGCTGCTGCGCTCTGTCATTGTTGCTCACTCTCTCGCTCAGGGGCTGTGGACGGATGTCGTACCGTGGCCCGTTGACATGGCCGCCTGCACCGGCCCTAACCGGACGTGTGCAAAAGCCAGAGATCTCGATCAGGCCTCAGGCACATCCGTGCACCACCAAGGGCGACCAGTTGACAGATGCCTCTAGATCGTCGTCTCCGGCGGCAGACCCCATAACGTATCATATGACGCTCTGACAGTCGAAAGGGTCATCTCAGAGATTGAAGCTCGCATGACACCAAGATGACGGTCGGACGACTTGGGGCGCACATTTGGAGCGCGGTCGTTCAATATTTACGTTTAGATCCAGGAGCGCGTCGCGGAGGTCGCAGTCGCGCTCAATCCACACCACATTCAGAGGGGGTGCCTCTGTGAGCCTCCGTGCCCTATTCTCTTGTTCATGGTCAATCATCGTAACTCGTAAGTCCAAGGTCAATTTGCAGTATGAGACTCGTCATCCCGCACAACAAACGGACCTTGAAACGGCAGAAAAGTCAGGAGATATGGCCGTTGCCAAGCCGCCGAGCAAATTCGTAGAACACGATCTGGTGATTGTGAGTGCTGAGCGACATATAAAGCCCAAGACTGACTGGATGCATAGCAACTTCCCGCACACAATGCTGGGCGGCATGCACGAGCGCATGTAATTTCATCTGCGTTATCATTGTTCCTGCACAGCGCACATACAATAGATGCCATTCTGATCAGCTTAGATGGTATGTAGCCAAGCATCGAAATCTATCACCAAGTTGTCTATCAATACCACCAGTGGTGACTGGCTGTCCATAGTGACCGATTGGGCAAACATTCCGCCTCCCAAAAACCCATCGACGATCACGTTACCCCACACGAGAAGCCATGCCATCGTCCAGACCCACCCCGCTATCCCACCCACCTTCCTTCCCGTCGACTTGTAAAATGTCCGCTCGACAAGGATTCCCAGGCCCATCGCCCCAAACCCAATCAGCATGCTCCAAACATTCGACTGGCTATTGAACGTGAGCATCATGAGGTGGTGGAAGAGCGCTGACGTCAGGAAGGCCCCGATAATCCAGCCCACGCGACCAAAGACGACGGATAACGGGTAAGCACCCAAGAGGAACGTTTGGCGGTAGAATTGGTGCCACCTGTGGCCCCAAAGGTCACTGAGCGATGTAGCGCACCATGGGCTGTCGAATGCAGGCGGCCATTGAGCGGGGTCTTGGCCGAAGAGAAGAATGCCAAGCACTGTTAATAGGTCATACTTCATCTGCATGCCAATGTAGGTTGTCAAGCCAGCCAAGGCCGAGATGATGCTCGCCCGGAGGTATCGCGCGAACAAGGGGAGAGTTCCGTCAAAAATGGAGGGGCTAGATCCGGTGCCCGCAGTGAAGGTGTGGATGGCTCGGTAAAGGATACCACACATCAAGGTATTCGCAACCGCGGAAATGAGTGCATAGAATGCAAATAATATGCGATTAGTCGGACGTGTTTCATGTGGGACGTACAGTCCGCGAGACCAATCCCAGCCAATGCCTCGAAAGTTTGAGGTAAGATCTAGGGCGTCCATGATGGTTGACGGAAAACTATTCGCAGGACGGAGATGTCGCACAAGTGGCTTTTTTGCGGATATCCAGGAAAGGGTATTGAAACAAATAGATATCATGGCGCGCTGAAGGATAAACCCGTGTAAGCTGTCGCCTGAAGACGCTTTTGAAGAGGTTTATCTTGAAAGATACACACCATAAACTCACCGTCAAGGTAATCTTGCTTGGGGTTGCCGTATGACATGTCCAGGGAGACTGCTGCACGGAATGCTAGCAACGCGAGGACAGGCCATAATGCGACTTGGATATAACGCGTCTGGGGTGTGACGGCCAACATCGCGAATACGACGTAGCAAAGCAGCAGAGGGACGACATACGATACGAACGTCGTGACGCCAACAGGGACCCTTGTTGATGAGACACCAAGAGCATCTTGCAGGGACGACATGGCGAAGGACATGATTGAACGTTTGAACCTCGAATGGGGACTGAGATTAAATATCCGGATCACTGAAGGCTGTGCGGCGCCTCGTAACGGGATGTGAGGTGTTCCGCTTGGTGATTATCGATGTCTGGCACCAGTTAGATAAATTTCCTGACTGCCGCAATCATCATACCCCCAGTGCTGTGTCAAAAAAAAAACAAGGAGAGAAGGAAATGCTGTGCTGAACGAGATGTGATGCTTTGCACATGTTTGACCGATTATGTGTGACATCCGGGTTATGTTAGGCTGTAGAGTTTGCATTCCAAGAGAGCACGATTGTCTGGGCTTGGTGGGATTGTAGTCTCCGGTGGCATACCCCATAATACCATATGAACATGCGGTATGAGACTGGTCAACCGAACGGATCTTGAAACGGAGGTGTCACGAGAAATAGCCGGAAAAGTAATAGTTGCGGGCGTTGAATGCCAGTGAGTAATAAATTTTCACAAGGTACGCACTGGTTCGAGGGCTAACCGGATGGGAACCGTTTGCAGAGAAGCATGCGGTGCATGTATTTCCATGGGTGTTGGCCTCTTTATGTCATTCTAATCAACTTGAATGGTATGTAACCAAGCATCGAAACCTATCACCAAATTGTCTACCAACACCCGCACCGGCCAGATGCCATGAATAGCGCTCCGGGGCGAAAGCACCCCGCCCCTCAAGAACCCATCGACGATCAAATTACCCCACAGAAGAAGCCACGTCATTGTCCAGATCCGTCCCAATGTTCCACCTACCCTTCTCCCCATCAGCTTATAGAACGCCCGCTCAGCAAGGACTCCTGGGCCCATCATCCCAAACCCGACGAGCATCCTCCACATTTCTGACCGGCTGTCGAGCGTAATCATCATGATGTGATGGCAAAGCGCCGAGGCAAGGAATGCCCCGATAATTCCGCCCGCGCGACCGAAGACCATATAAAATGGAGAAGCACCCAAGAGGAACGTCCGGCGGTAGAATTGGTGCCATCCGCGGCCCCAAAAGTCACCAAGTGATGTAGTATGCCATGGGTTGTCAAATGCAGGAGGCCATTGCGTGGGTTCTTGGCCGAAGAGAAGGATGCCGAGTAAGGTTAACAGGTCGTAATTCAACTGCATACCAGTGTGGGCCGCAAAGCCAAACAAGGTCGAGATGATGCTCGCCCGGAGGTATCGCACAAGCAAGGGAAGCGTTTCGTCAAAAATGGAGGCTCCTTTGGGGCTAGAACCGACGCCCGCGACGAACGTTTGGATTGCTTGGTGGAGGACACCGCTTATCAAGAGTTGCGCAACCCCAGAAAAGAGTACATGGAGTGCAAATGCAACGCGATCAGTAGGACGTGCTTCGCGCGGGACGTACAATCCGCGAGACCAGTCCCAACCATGACCACGAAGGTTTGAGGTGAGATCAAGGGCATCCATGATGGTTGACGGAGAACGATTCGCAGGACGGCTGTGTCGCACGAGCGGTTTTTTTGTCCATGCCCAGGTAATTGTATTGACAGCAATAGAAAACATGCAGACCTGCGTGAGCTATCATCTGGGGGATGTTTTTTGAAGAGGTTCATGTTGAAAGATACGTACTACAAAGCCAACGTTGAGGAATATTCGGTCTGGATTGCCGAGTGACACGTCCACGGAGACTGCTGCGCGGAATGCTAGCAACGCGAGAACAGGCCATAACGCAACTCGGATATAGTGCGTCTGAGGCGTGATGGCCAACATCGCGAATGCGATGTAACAAAGTAGCGGAGGGACGACATACGATACGAACGTTGTGACGCCGATGGGGACTTTTGTTGATGGTAAACGAAGAGTATCTCGCAAGGACAATATAGTGAAGAACATGGTTGAGTCCTTTGGTCCCCGATGGGAACCGAGATTAAATGTCCAGAAAACTGACGGAGCGTCCCGCAGGGATGACATGGGGAAGGGCATGGTGAGTCTTTTAGCCTCGTTGAATGGACCGAGGTTAAATATCCAGATCATTGAAGGCAGTGCCGTGCTTCTTAACCGGATGCCAGGTGCTTTGAGTGATCCGTTCTGTCAGCCATGCTTACCTTGCTTGTCGACAACTTGACGGCTGTCGTTTTGGGTTACCACATATTCTCAATGTTTCAACGTTGCACGTTGCATTAACCCCACACCTCAGGCATAATACAGTCCTGAGGCCCGGACTTCCTGACCTGCAAATATCACACTCACCAAGTTTCCAGTCTCTTGAGTGAAACCCGAAGTTGGAGATAGCCCTGGGATTTTAAGTTAGGGAGGATTCAAGTCACGTGTAGTACATGCCATAATTAGAATTAACATTTTGGTAAAGAAAAGGTAGCAATATTACCTAATTGTTGTGTAACTACAGTATTGGTCATTTTAATCATGTAATTTCTTCATATTCGTGGTAAATTCTGTACCACGGCCATGTCATTACTCTGAGCTTCAGTTGTACAATTTATCCTCCATGCTCACCCTGTGGACTGCTTTCTATGACAGCGCCAAGCAGTCGGTCGTGAAATCTATGTTTTATGCACGATCAGGTGTATATATTGTAACATGACTTTGCGCCCTCTCGACTTCCCTCATCCTCCACCAACATTTGGACCTGGACTCCCACTCCGTTCGCGTTGTGTAACCGCACCTCTCATCTCCTCTGCACAGAAATCTAACACAGTTTGCCAGAGGAACTCTCACTTCGATCGCTAGAAACTTACGCAAGCGATCGTGACTTGACGACGTGGCTGGCTGATTTCACGCAGGCGTCAGAAATAAAAAAAGTTCAATGAATTATTCAATCTCTCCGATTCCCTCGGATACAATATGGACTGATGACATCGATTAGTAGGTCCCTCGATGAGTTACATGGACAAGTGGATTTGTATGCCGAAAAGGGAAGCAGACGACTGCGCAAGCATAATATAAAGTGCTTGGGCGACAAGAAACCCAATACTCTACTGCCACGAATTTCCACAACACCCCCGAACCGTGTTTACTCAGGCTTGCTTTTAGTTCTCTGAAGTGACATGATTGTATTCAGTAGACCAGTGAAACCAGATTTTTACTAGGCATCACTCGGTGAGCGAGCGAGGCGCACTACAGAAGCTCTTGAGGCTGTCGAAAGTGTATGTCTTGTTTTTTTACCATTCATTGCACTCGTCTTTCTTGTGCCTTCATTACAGCAAGATGTGGACGTACATAGACTGAGGCACACATGTATGTTGGAGTCGCGTAGGTGAAAAATGCCAGCCCGTCTGGCAGTCAAGCGTGGCTCGGGTTCTCCTGAGATCTCAGGCTCAAACGGTAACCCACATTAGCCCGTGAGCGTGCGAGATTACAACATCTTCGTATTTATTGTGAGTCCCAGTCATATCGTCCTCGCCTTATGCATTTTTTCACTTTCAATCGACGCACCATGTCGGTATGATATCTGATATTTGTCTTTGTCCAATCTATTTCTACGCTTTTCAGCTCTGGTGTTGTATCTATGAGGTTGAACGCGAACGGTATTGAACACAGCGAGTACTGCGTTTATTTCCAGATCAACGCAGACCAATGTGTTGACTAACCTGTTGCATATGCACTTGCTGTAAGGAATCCGATGTTTGCTTACTGTAATTCACGAGATCTGGTCGTCTTTGAACCTTTTCGCCTAGAGGATCTTGTTCGCGTTGTGGACCACTCCTAAAAGGTGGATGGTTGAGGGTGCGCTGGGTTTGAAAAATTGCCTCCTCACTGAGTACTGAACAGCGACACTGAGTGAGAACAACTTGAAGTATACTACCATGAGCTGTCCTTGACCTCTAACACAAGGCTCATTTTGCAGGCTTCGGTTCCTCAGTTTTTGCATAATCTTTGACGATTCACCCCAAAGCACCCCTGTGAAGTGTTATTTTCTTATGTCTGATCCATCGCATGCATCAAAGTCATCATCTCCACCCGCTTCTGTCTCAGATTCTTCTACTTTGGCCCCATCGCAAGAGGAGAAACACTGGAAGCGCGAGGAATGCATTTCCTGTAAGGTCGTCGGGACGGGTGCACTTGGTTTGACAGGTTTGTATGCGTTACGCATGGCTCGTCCACAAGCGCCAGGAAGCTTCTTTGGGAAGATGATGATGGCTGGAATTGGGGTTGGTGAGTGACTTAATTCGCGGTCTCGTCGCATTCTATTGTCAGACCGGAAAAAAGATTTGTTTTTCCACATACTGATACGCATACACCGTTTTATCTCACAGGTTTTCTGGCAGGCAGTGTCGTGAGATGGAACATGACCCCTACGACGATGCTGGGGACGTCGACCAGCTAGTTCCGTGGTTGCCCTGGATCATGACTCAGTCTGCGACATCTCACGTAGTTTGTTACAAAAATGGTCACTGCTCTGGCTCGGATTTCGCATGTGAGATCGTTCGCATGGCGGTAGAAATTTCTAAATCGAATTGAAATAGGATGGTAAGTTATTTTCACCCTCCCTGTCATTAGTTTGGCTCCCGAGCACGACTAAGGCAACAGTCTCTTCAGGGGCTATTTTCCTCTTTGTAGGTGCTGAGGTAAGCTCCAAAAATGGCTCGGTTGTAACGAAGAAGCAACATGACGATCAGTGACCAACTTGGACTTCCCCACCCATCCTTCGATATATTGACTCTAATCATTCACGGGGACCTTCCCCCACTGGAACGAAGACGATTAGTGGACTTTCATCCTGAGCCACTCGCAAGGTTACTAAACTGGGTAATTTTTGGCAAACATTCCCCGACGCAATCAACCACATTCGCATTGTGCTCACTAACCGAGTGGCTCACTCCCCTACCCGAGTGGCACTCGAGATTTTCTGTTTGGCCCCTCCCTAACTGGGTAATTTCAGAGTGGCTGTGAAAAGTTGCTCCGACGCAATCAGCGGTTCCAAAGGTCACGATGTGGACTATCCAGAATCCTTTAAATTGCCCACATGGAGAGCACGGTTTGGTTCACCCCCAGCGCCTATCCTCCACTCAGTGGACACCCGACCTATCCCTTTCCCATCGCGCGCGTTTATTGGCCGATCCTACCCACACTCGATCATCATCTTCACACCCAGTGTCATGGCAAAACGTCGCAATGCCGTATGTCCTCGGTTAGTATATAGATGATGGGAACGCGTCACTAATTTACTCCATCCAGAGCTCTGTGGATTGCGAGATTTGTGGCAAGGCGATCGGTCGCAAGGCTGATCTCGTACGTCATATGAAGACACATGCGGTGAACAAGGAGGAACTGTACGTGCCCCCACGGATGTTGTTTTGTGGCGCGATGGTGACCGGGATAATAGGATGTACTCGTGTCCCTACGTCGGATGTCGATACAAAGCCCTGCAACGGTCAAATCTGGTTACGCACATCAACATACAGTGAGTATGCCACATATGGAGCAATACACTCCTCGCTCACGCGTTTGATAGCACTGGCCAACGTCCTAAGAAGTGTCCTGAAAAAGGGTGTGACTTTACATGTTCCGATCCTGGTTCGTTCACCCGGCACCGGGAAGGGATTCACGGATACGAACCCAAAGCGAATTCGAGGAGATCTAGTGTCCGCGAGGCGGCTCGCCTGAGTCGCAGAATTTCTCCGTACCCTTCGTCGTCGTTCTCGTCGTCCTCTTCATCGTGTAGCGGCTCTATCAGCTCAATGTCGCCGTTGGACCCATCCTTGGACGTCTTTCAGACCCCTCGCCCAGACGTTCCCGAACTACTCGATGAGTACCCGCCTTTAGTTGATTTTTCGTGCGACTGCCGGATCAACGATGGCGGCAAGAAGAGCTGGGCGACAGCTAGTACACATCCTATCGCCAGACACTGGCCGGCCAACACACCACACCCCGTGTCCAATCCTGAGTCGGAGTCGCTTCCTGTCATCCCTGGACTATTTGTGGTACCAGAGACCCCTGTGGTCAACTCCTCGTCGCTCCCCAAGCACAGGCAGGGGGATGTTTACGGCGTTGACATGCCTGCTCAGCCGGTCTTTGAGATGACACCCGAGGCTATTCATGCAGCGTTCGACCGTTTCGCTCATGCGCTATTGGATAAATTGCAAGGAGACAATACACCTGAGTATACGCCTGCATCCGTCCCCACACCCATTACCCAGGCGGCATCCCACCCCCCATTCGTCAACCGTAATGACCCGGTGATGATTCTTCATTCGTGTGTCGACGAACATGACTACATCGCCGACGACGCGGCTTACGCAGCTTATGGCTTTGCTATTGATCCAGCGTCGTTCGATCCACATTGCTCGCAGCCTGATTCTTTCGCAGCTCCGGACATGGGTATTTACCCTCAGGTCGTAAACCAGAGCCTCTGGTATACCGCACCTGCGGGGGCATACAGTTTTCCGGTGCAGGGGCTTCATTCGTACTAGGGCCCAATCGGCTGCGTTTTTTTTCGTCTTTCATTATTATTTATTTAGAACTGGTTAACTGAAACGCATTGTATCATACTATACAACACACGGACATAGATCACACTTATTCTACTCTCGCGATCAAGTAGCACTTTCGATCGCAGTACTTCAATCAGACCAAAGTTTGGGTGGATTTAGTGTTGTAGTCAAGTCAGGACCAGATCACGTGACAGGATTATTGATGGCCTTGGAGGCTGCCTGACTCCCAGCCTGAGTCACAGCAAGTCGTTGGCCTGGGTGCCAGTCCCGCAGTCGTCCCGCAGTCTTCTCCGTTGCCACGTACGTTCACGACCACATCTCAGTTTTCATCCGACCTATCTACTGGCTGACACGCCAGCATCGCACACTGTACAAGCAACGCCACAGTGCCCTACCCACTACTACTACTACACCCAGTCTAGACACCCCACTGGCACGCATCGGGGTTACTGCCCATTCGCTCACATTTTTGATGATCCCACGAAATGATTCATTCCAGTTCGGAAACGACGTCCAACTCGCCCACTCCGATCAGTCCCTTTTCAACCTGTTCTCGTCTTAGTGAGGCTACCTCCGACGGTCAGCTTCCAGTTCATCTCGATTACCCATTCACCACTGACGTCTTGCCTCTCTTTCTTCAATACTAATGATCATACACGACACGTTCCCGCATTCCTACCGGTCCGGTTTTTCCATATCCGCGGCATGACATGGATCGATCTCGAACTCATCACTACGACAACAGAAGCACCGGACCTCGGTGCCTTCAACACCGTCTTCCGCGAGCTCCAGCAATTCCATATCGGTCCTCCCCGCATCCTTCACACGACCTTTCCAGCGCTTGCGCTCCACCTGGACCACAATGAACACGAACGCGAACTCGAATCTGCGTCTCCGCGCTCTGCACTCTTGTCGGCAATCACTACGGACTCGGAAGCGAATGCGGGTTCGACCGTATGGACGCAGGGTATTATTGCGTCGTATTTCGACCCGTCGGTGGCAAGTACACAGACGAGGAGTGCGGTGGACGATCGGTCGCGTGCCACGGACAGTGCCACGGACGACGAGGTGGCAAGTGTGCACAACCCGAGTCTGAGCTTGGGCGGGGATGCTGAGGGCGCGTTCGGTGAGGGCGGGTCTGATTCTGAGACGGAGGGCGAGGTGGATCCGCTTTCGTTCACCATCGTGGGGTCCATCGCGTCCGACACAGTGGGTGTGGACCCAGATGGCGTCGTGGATGACCCTGAACACCCTACTTTGGGCACGATTGACAGCGTGATCGAATTCCTGATGTCAGAAAGGAATAGGGTTCAAGCGGGTCGGTTAGCGGAGAGACGGATGATACAACACTACAGTTCGACGTCTGATGGAGGTGTGAGGAAGATTCAAGGTACAGACGCGAGGCGGGCGAAAAAGCGGCGGCGGAAGAAACCAATAAAGGCGATTCAGATATTGAAGCACGAGGTGGAGGCGCCGGAAACGGTGTCCGAGACGACGGTACACGCGGACAATGCGAGCGGTGATGCCGATCGAGATGATGTGGGTATGGATCCAGACGCCGAAGGTGATGGTGATTCGTCGTCATCTCTCGGTGGTGCCCACCAACACTTCAAATCGACACCGTCGACGCCTCCTTGGACGAACCGCGCCCTTGTTAAACGTGACGTGCTGAAACACAGCAAGTCGACACCGACGCTCAAAGTCCAGTCGATACCCCCTGATCCGCAGATCTTGAAGCTACGATGTCTCGCACATAAATTGCGACTCAAGTTCCCGGAGGACTACGAGCGCATTACTACCTTGCTCACTCAAGACTTTAGTGGCGGGGAATCTGATTTCTCCGATCCCAGAGGGCCAGCGCCCCGCGCCAGGGATACCTTGATACATGTTTTCATCGATCAGTTGCGTCAATCTTTTTCATCATTGTGAGATGGACAAACGCTGATTGCAATTCGCTCTTACAGCTCAAATATTCTCATTGGACTTCTTACACATCATAGGAAACACCGCTCGTTATCACGTCGTCCCAAACGTCTCTCGCATGCAGCGCTCGCGCTCCTTCTGGAACGGGGACGGCCGATTACAAGACGATGCCTAGTGACCTCTTCACCACTATACCAACCGATGGAATCGGCCATCCAACTGGGTTATGACGTGCGAGTATACGCACGCGTACCTGACAACGGGGACGCACCAGACAGGCGACATGCCCACCCACCTGACTCCGCCGCATCGCGTAGCGCCAGTTTACGGAAATCTGAAATGAATCCTCCTTCTACTTCTTTACCAACCTCATCAAAGACACACCTACGCGGACACTCGGGTGGGAATATCTCGACGGACTCGGATCGTGTAACCAGCAGCGCCAGCGCCGCGCGCGCGGTTGCTGGATCTTCCGGGGCGACGAAAACCACTGCCCGGATACGCTATAGAGAACAAGGCGTGGACGAGCTCCTCCAGCTCAAACTCCATCAAGCGATTGCAGCTATCGATCCCCCTCCTCCCAACGCAACAATTGTGCTCGCCACCGGGGACGGCAACGTCGGTCAGTTCAACGAGGAGGGGTTTTTGGGGCCTGTTCGACTGGCATTGCAACGCGGTTGGAAGATCGAGTTGTATGCATGGGAAGAGGGTTTGAGTCGGGCATGGAGGAGGACCTTCTCGGATAGTCCGTGGAAGGAGAGATTCAGGATTATCAAGATGGAGGAGTTTGCGGATGATTTGTTGGAGATGGAGAGGGAAGGGAGGTAGGATCTTGTGCCTTTTTTTTTGATCCTTTCCTTGGACTTTTTTGTTTTGACATTTTCTTTTACATCTTCAGCTTGGATCGGGTCATGATTGCGCGCAGTCCTGGCAGGTGGGCGGAGGGCGTTTTCGAATTCCTAACACGAAGTTTGAATCCAGCGGCGCCCGATTTCCCTGCTCTGTGTTACCATCTTGCATTTTCGTTGGACATTATATCTACTACATATCCTCGCTTTCACCGTCATTCCATGATTCGAACCCTTCAATTAGTTGGGCTTGCATGTAGCTGTAATAATTTAATTCGATAATTGTCTGCAGAGCTCATAGCTACAGAATCTTAAGAGCAAATGTTCTAAAATATTCCAAGGCACCTGACCAGACAGGTATTTTATTGAAAAACGCGTAAAATAATGTTTGACAAATTTTTCTTTTTCTTTTTAAAAATGTATTTCAGTCCGGAAATTCCACTAGCGTTACTACGCAGTCAAATTACGATGTAGCGCTGACAGATCCATTACCGTGCATATCATCTTACTCTTGTCATACTCACTGACAGCATTGTGGCAGAGCCACTACCAAACTTCAAGTTGCCCTGCATTCTGACACAAAATAGGCGCGCGCGTAAGTCAAACTCGTTCCTAGTACCCCTCTCTGCAGCGACGGTAGTCCCACTTAAACGTTATCGCTCAACTCATAATTTTTGGGGCGAAAAATGTAATCCACTCTGCTATCTTTCACAGATTGGCTTACCATACTTACGAAGCGCAATTCTGTCTGCTTTTTGGGAAGAAAACAAGGACGGAAGCTGTTTTTCCATTCCACTTTGGTTGCTGTGCGCCGTCCAATTACCGCTGGAGAACCAATGTTGTTCAGCGCTGAACGCCGTGCCCGATACATCTTAGGACGGCAACAGATGATGCTTAGATTTGTCGGTCCTGCTTTCCTTGAGCAACATACATGCATGCGAGACTCACTTTCTACTCTCCAGTGCGACCGCGACACCCGTGGAGATATGGGGAAGCATTTTCTCCGAGTCCGCAATCTGTGCGAATCTTCCTGGTGCATCGGATTTACGTAGTCCTATCAACGTAAGCAGCGCGCCCTCACTCTCAATTGGCAACGACAACTCGAAAAACGCTCATTTTTGAGCCGCTGGGAAATGTAGAGGACAAAGATTGGCTGGGTATGGACGACCCGTTGCGACGATCCACTGAAGTTTGGCATTTAGTCCACCCCAGGCAAAACTGGGCGCGAATCCGCGGGTCGCGCCGTGTTTCAGATGTCTGTCTCGTTTCCCCCTTGGCACCTTGCTGTCAGGGCAGAACATGGATATTTCTTTGACACACTGGCCGCATAACATACCCCCCGCGATGGAACATGTCACCCTCATATATGTATGTATCCTCAACCAACACGTGGGATGGACTAACGGGAGACGGGAACCATAAATCGCGACTTCCTCTGAATCCTCCTTCTTCGCCGCATCTTCCGATCCCCTCGTTCGATTTTTTTCCGCCACCTGTCGTCTTGAGCCTGATCACACGCGGCGTACACGGATGGCGGCCACGACAACGTTCCCCGCGGTGCTTCTCGCGGTCGTGCTCTCCTACACACTCTATCGTCAGCTTGCTAAACCGAAGCCTCCCGCTCCGCTGCCCCCTGGGCCGAAGCCACTCCCCATTATTGGCAACATTGCTGATCTCACTACCAAGGAGCTCTGGCTCTTGGCTAAACAATGGGCAACCCAATATGGTTCGTCGTCTTCTCTTGCGTTTGCATGTGGCGGAACTTTACAGCCCAGTGCTGGTTTGGCTTCTTGGATAGGTCGTATCACATATCTCCATGTTCTCGGTCAGGGACTCGTTTTTTTGAATACCCCTAAAGTGGCGTTCGACCTGTTGGATAAACGTGGGGCAATATACTCTGACAAGCCTGGGTTCGTCATGGCAGGAGAGCTGTACGTCTACCGAATCTCCTTGCCATTTACTTGGGATCTCATCTTTGGATCAGCTGTGGATGCAACAACATGGTGGCGTTTACGCCATACGGTGACCAGTCGCGCCGTCAGCGGAGGCTGATGCAAGCTGCGCTCGGATCGTCCAGTGTCAAACGCTACCAGCCGTTGTTCGAACTTGAAACGAAGCCACTCCTCAGAGGGCTTCTCGAAGATCCACTCAAGTTACAGGACCACCTCCGGCGGTGCGCTTTTTTCTTATGAGTCATTGTCATTCTCTGACCTTGATCACGTGGTAAGGTACGCGGGCGGGCTGACATTATTGGCCGTGTATGGATACCATGTCAGGTCGACCGGCGACTTCTTTCTAACGCTTGCCGACGAGTGTGTCTCGTTGCTTTCCAATCGTATCGCGTCTAGCTCTGGTATCTGGCTTGTCGACCTCTTTCCTTCGTGTATGTCTTCGTCGGTTGGTTCGGAGCCACTGCTCTGCTGATGTTTATGATGTCTAGTGAAATATCTGCCAGACTGGTTCCCTGGCGCAGGATTCAAGCGGAATGCTGCCACCTGGAAGAAGAAGATGGAACAATTTGTCGATGAGCCATATGCGTTCGTCTTGGATGAGAGGGTATTGCCATTCTTCTCGCCTATTTTGCTCACCGCTGATTCACGTGTCGCCCCGGAATAGCGCAAGGGTACCGCGAAGGCCTCGTTCGTCTCCACGATATTGGATGCAAAGGAAGACAAGGATAAGGAACTTGGTGCTCAACAGGATTTTGATCTAAAATGGACAGCGAACTCAATGTATGCTGGTAGGTCGACACTTGTCGATGTTCGTGTTTGTCCTAAATTGACGATCCGCAAGCTAGCATCGAGACTGTGAGAACACCTTAAACTCCCCGTGGAATCATGACGACGAAAGTGCCTTGCTTAACAGACGGTTACGACCATCACCCATTTCATCCTCGCCATGGTGCAGTATCCCGCGGTGCTCAAACGAGCACAGGCCGAAATCGATGCGGTGATTGGACAGGATCGGATGCCCGACTTTGAAGATCGGGTGTCATTGCCGTATTGCGATGCAGTCTTTACGGAGTCGCTGAGGTGGGGTGCGGCTGTACCTCTGAGTAAGTCCCAGCGCGGGTCAAGTGGCATGTAGATTGATGCTCATGTTTGACATAGGTCTTCCACACAGATTGATGGAAGATGACGTTTATGACGGCGTCTTTATACCCAAGGGATCACTCGTACGTCGACTCGCTCTCTTCACTTGTGCGCGGTGTTCACTTGACCCCATGCTACCAGATATTTGCGAATATCTGGTACGTCTGAGTCAGATATATGCGCTATTGTGAGTCTGATCGGTGTCAGGTCGATACTCAGGGACGAAAAGCTTTTTCCGGATCCCCACGCGTTCAATCCTGATCGGTATCTCGAGCCTGCAGACGAGGCGACGGAACGACGACGCGATCCACGGTTGTATGTCTTTGGTTTTGGCAGACGGTAAGCGCGTCCTCTGTGCTCAACCACACTTTGAACGCTCACGCACATACTTTGTGGGCACGATCTGCAGCCGATGTCCAGGCTTGCACCTCGTCGAGTCTTCGGTATGGTTGCTCCTGGTGTCCATGATGGCCACGTTGGATTTCGGCAAGGCTGTGGATGAACACGGAGTGGAGGTCGAGCCCGAAGTAGTGTTTGATAATTCGGTATTTCGGTGCGCGTGGCGGTTCTACGTTATCCTGGGGTGATGCTAATGCTGGGTGACAGGATGCCGAACCTGTTTAAGCTGGCGGTCAGACCGCGGTCGGAGGGGGTGTTGCGGTTGTTGGCATAGGAATGGAGCGCGTAAAGGTTGGTTGATGTATGCATCTCGGACGGGGGTTAGGATCTGCCTTGGATCTTGCGGAATGGACGATTCGGCGTGTGGGTTCGTGAGTACGCAACCATTGCCTCCTTGTTCTTCTATGCGTTGTTATTTGCTCGAGAAGTAGTCAAGGGTATCCTTCACGGAAAGAAGCGTCCGTTGGACAACCTACTCCCACCCAACATCCCAACACATGAGAGATGCCCCCGGGACAACATGGTTCAGAATCTCAATACATAAGTCATCCCTTCCGACACTGGCGGTGAAACATTCCAATGGGCATTTAGACCCTTTCCCTTACTAATTCGTGCCAAAGCGATACGGGAAGGTCCCCAAAACACGTCGTATCTGATACAGAAGCTAAATGAGGTGTTGTGGGTGGGTGAGGCGTATTGCCCACGTGAGGGACTCAGCTCTTGCGAGAGTGGCAAAGAGGCAACCGACGACCTGTGGTCCGGGTATGGGGCCTGTCAACCGTATATGTTCGACCTGCACTTTTACAGCATCAGGCGAGGGTAAATGAATGCATAACTATCGATCATCCCCAGCTCCACCTGCGAAAGAAGGCAGGACAAAAGTGCCATTTCTCTCACAGGATTACGAGTACTCGAACAAGACCTGGACATAGCGAACAATGGGTTCCAACAGACGAATATATTGATATTGCTATGACGTCTTCGTCTGGGAATGTTGGGGATTTATGCATTTTGGTAGTTGCCTGGCTGGACGCCAGGAGCGTGTTGGGGAGTCGGCGCGGCGATGTTCGTCTTTAGAGGTGGAGGCGGTCCGCGAGGGGCGCTGGCGCGCGGTTCATCGTCGACGACTTGGTAGCCCTCACGGCCGGTCGAAGTGAAGCCGCCAGGCATGGACCAGACTGTTCGTAGCTCAGTACCCGAGGAAGGAATGAGTCACGAGTGGAGGGGGGACTCGCCAGTCGGACCACTAATATCGGCACCGAGAGTCATGAACTGCGAGCCTCTCTGGCGGAGAGCGGTCAAGAAGCTTGCGGCGGTGGGGAACTAGAAGAGGGCGCAAATATGAGGGTGAGTGTGGGGTGCTGCGCGGTTGGGCATTGGGCACGCACCTTGAGCAACCACAAGAGAAAGAGGAGTAGTTTGACGAAACCGCTGTGCTCGTTGCTGAACACCCAGATGATATCGAAGACAACCGAGGCAGACAAGAGGCCAGAGAACTGTTCATCCGAACCGAATTAAATTTCGGTTCGCGCACAAAGGAGGGGAAATGCGCAGCCTACCAGCTTAAGCGACTGTACCGCGTCGCTGTTTTCATGGACGAGGGCTCCGAAGAGGAAGATGGGTAGATTGTAAACCGGGGCAGAGAACGGACTCATGATGAAGGATAACACCTGGGCGTATGTATGGGTTGTGAGGACATCGCAGTAAAGAATTGAGCCATACAGCACCGGTCAGCACAAGTTTTCCAGGATCAAGTCCCTGGATGAAGTCCGCCATGGTCTCAGATAGTATTGGAGCCCGTCAGTCTTTGAAGCTCGAGCCTGGCGCAATGTTTGGTCGTGGTCGCAGCAACGTGAGTAATGTTTGCCAGATGTCCGTTTGTTTCTGGAGCTGCGCCACGCCGCTCCTAACAAAACGCCCAGGCTGAATTGAAGCAACTTGTCAACAAGGACGTTGCATCGAGCCGTCCGGAAGGATAGTGAACACACTGGTACTGCACGATCCTTCTGGACTGGATCCGGACTACAACTTCGCGACATTGACCTACTAAACTCAACAGTCTAGGGCCGTCGACGGACCGAGCACCGTTATCTCTATTATCCTCCGGGATTTAAGGGGTATGAATAAGGCACTTAGAGGGGGTTACAACGACCAAAGTTCCCCCTCAGGCTACCTTCCCAACTATCATGAAGTAATCCTTTTCTCGCTGGCTACTACGACCCCCGAACAAATGGATATTTTTCCACCCAGCCTTTGAGGAGACAAGATTAATAGTGGTGGGCTAAATCAGCGTTCTCGATGATGCCCTCGATATGGGATATGGCACATACTGTGACAGAAGAACTCAGTCCTGGAATGATGCACAGAGTGACCGCCTACCCTGTTTCACAAACGTGTCCTTGACGAGGCGAAAGAGGTATGTGCCAAATTTAGTGATTTCTTTCTTGACTACGGACACAGCTTATCGTAGAATACACACTAGGTTCTACCAGGAAAAGGACTGTTCGCACAAGTGCAAAATGAGCCGCACTATAGCGCTCCCTACGCAGGCGAGGGGAATCTTTTCCGCCGATGAACGTCTTGGGCTCTTACCCGGCGTCTCCGGCGTTCATGTTGTGTTTGCTCTCGCTTCAGATAAGAATACGGTGCAGATTTTTCCTGATGCTTCATCTCAGCTGGAACGCAGACATATAATTTCTGGATCATCGGGTTTCTCCGACTTCATTGGGTCAAGCAGCCACGAAGGGAAAGAGGTTTCTTGAAGCATCCTAGGAAATGGCGTCCGAGAAGGATTCTGCGCTGGCAGCGAGATTTCGGATCATCCTTATCTGTGCTTGCACGCGCCATCACCACTGGATAAGGTAGCGCGCAGATAATCGGCCGCTGAGCAGCCAGGTCAGTCAGGCGCCCTGATAGAGCTCTGTCGGTTGGAAATGATACCCATGAAAGGTATGGCCGAGTGATGTCTTGTGACAATGATTCCGCGGATATGATTTCTCACATGATGTAAAGGGCGGAGCTTCTTCAAGGGCTTGGCCAGTCACCGGAACACCGTGAAATGATGAAACAGCTTATTGTACCCGGTGCACCGGAGATACGACAGTCCTCATACTAGTAGCCTCCCAAAATCATGTCGGTCTGCTCTATTGGGCGGTTTCGGCAGTTGAGCGCTGAGCGCTGTATGAGAACAAAGAAAGTCATGTTTTAGTGAGAGAGTACATACTTGGAAGAAACCCCTTGCTCAACATTCGACCACCAGCGCTAGTGGCGTTGTCCACAACGCCGAGCAGCACGACGACCGATACCCAGCAGCAGATACCCAGCACGACGATCTAAATGTCATCCAACCAGGAATTCTACCACAGTCACCCCCATAACTATGCAAACCCATCATCTGCGCTCGAGCAGGATCACGATCCCGTTTTTCCGGGTGGTGTGGTCCAATGGAGTACCGTCGAGCCCGGAGTCGGTTTACAAGAACGAGCAATGCCCAATGTCAGTCCCTCATGATTCTCCCACTTCTAACACAATCGACACCACAGGACGATCGCAGTATGATTGACCATCTTTTCTGTTGTGTTCCTATATATACAGGTTCCGCCACCTGTGGGTTGGAACCCAACCGACGACCAGCTCTTCATCAGGGAGTACGGCCCTCCCGGCGAACACCATATGGTGCCCAATGTCGAGTTCATCAAGCAACATTTCTTCAAAGAGGGAAGATTGACAGAGAAACATGCTCTGTACATCCTTCTCAAAGCAACTGGCATCCTATCGCGCGAACCGAATTTAGTCAACGTAGGGAGTCCTGTCACGAGTGCGTTTACGTCCCTTCCTTCTTTTAATCGTCATCAATGCAAATGACCGGTCGCGTGTCGTTTCCGGACCCGTCATAGTATGCGGCGATATCCATGGCCAATACGTGAGTCCTCGCTCTTCATCAGCTCCCCTCAAATGCCATGGTGGGACTGATGCCCTGTCCTCCCTCGACTCGCCACAGTATGACCTCATGAAACTCTTCGAGATTGGAGGGAGCTTTTCAGAAAGCACTTATCTGTTCCTTGGCGATTACGTCGACCGCGGGAACTTTGGCATCGAAGTCCGTGTGCTTTCAATCTCCCTTCGTCTGTTGACCCAAAAAAAACACACCTGTCGTCTTTTCAGTGCCTGTTATACCTCTACGCGCTCAAGATCCAACGCCCAAAGGATATTATACTCCTTCGTGGTAACCACGAGTGTCGGCATCTAACAGAGTATTTTACTTTCAAACGCGAATGTACGCATGTTCCCCGCCAAGGGTCCAGGGTTCGCCCGAGCTCAACGTGATGAGCGCCTTCTTTCTTGGCACAGGCCTCCACAAGTACTCTCAAGCCGTCTACGATGCATGTCTGGAATCATTCAACGCGCTACCTGTCGCTGCCCTCGTCGACAATCGGTTCTTTTGTGTTCACGGAGGCCTTTCCCCCGAGCTCATTACCCTGGACGACGTCCGGCGAGTGCGTTTCCATCATCACCCTCATATTCCTGTTCCAGGATCATAGATAGGCGTCTGATTGACGGATGTATGCACAGCTCGACCGCTTTCAGGAGCCCGGATCTAGCGGGTTGCTGTGTGACCTGCTGTGGTCAGACCCCGTCGTGAATTTTGGATACGAGCAGGACCCTTCAGCACACGGTCCTCCTTTGGCCCCAGGCACGACGTTTGAACACAATGCAACGAGGGGTTGTTCGTACTTTTACACGTGAGCGCCTCATTCCTCGAGCCCGTTGTCTGCCCGACAAACAGTGCGATCATATAACGCGATAGGTATGAGGCGGCATGCAAGTTCCTCGAACGAAACGGCCTCCTTGGGATTGTGCGAGGGCACGAAGCTCAGGATGCTGGGTATGTCCCCTGTCATTTCTTTAATTCCCCTCCCAAATCATTCGCGCTCCAGATACATGATGTACCGCAAAACTCCGACCAAGAAGTTCCCTTCCGTGATTACCGTCTTTAGCGCACCTAACTATCTCGATGTCTACCACAACCGTGGGGCCGTCATCAAGTACGCCAATAAGAGCATCACGATCAGGCAGTTCAACTCGAGCAGTCATCCATACTGGCTACCAAATTTCATGGATGGTTTCACATGGAGTCTACCCTTCGTCGGCGCGAAGAGTACGTCGCATTCCATCCTTCCAGTGTTCTGTACCTATACGAGACTTACGGCCTGGTCTGTGCGCGAATACCACCAGTCACGGAGATGTTGCTCGCGATCCTCGCGACGTGCAGTCCGGAGGAACTCGAAGAGATGGACGAAGAAGACGACGACGTTGCTGTCGATCTCGCGCTGCCACCTCCGGAGGTCGCGGCGAGAAGGCAGCACCTCAAGAACAAGATTTTGGCGGTCGGGAAGATGCAGCGAGTGTTCCAGCTTCTGAGGTGCGCAAGTATATTCCAGTTTGGAAGTTGCATCATAGGATGGCCGCACCCCCGCGTTTTCATGATTTGGGACGGTGAGACGGTGGGACCAAGGATTAGTGCACTAGTTATCGTCTTTCGTGCATTCGGTCTTGAGTCGACACGGATTCAGGATGGGCCCTTCGCTTCCGCCGCAGACTAGGCTCCTTGTCCACCCCTTTCTTGGAGATCCCTTTAGCCAGACTGATCGTAAATGCCCCTGACTTACTCCTACAGAGAGGAAGCCGAGAACGCCTCTGAGTTGTCCACCTTCCCCATTGAAGACCAGAGAGGTCCCGACATGCTTACCGCACAGGGTACACAGATCAGACACTACATTCACAGTTTTGCAGACGCGTGCGTGGATTTTCTCTCCTTTGTGTTCTCTTGTGGTCTGACCTCTCCCACGTGCATAATGGGGTTGGGCGCCGTGTTGCTGTCACTGCGATGAATTTTCCCCAATGTGCTGCCTGATGTACACTCAACAGTCGTCGCTCCGATATCGCTAACGAGCGTCTCCCAATGTTTGAGCCGAACGACAACGCCGACTACCCGGTCATCCCGGCCCCGAGTATGCGTCGCCGTGGGTCGAACGACCTCGAAGAACTCGGTTTAGAAATTCGTAAGCTTAATGAGGAGGTCGATGACATGCCAGTGGATGTGAATGTGAACGCGAACGTGATGAAACAACAGCAACAACAGCAACAACAACATTCAAGGAGGACGCAACGGGTGGTGGAGACGAGGAGAAAGGTGACTACCAAAACGACGTCATCAAAGAGATACCAGGCTGCGTGAATACTGTTGCGAGTGGAAAGTCGCAGAGTGGATAATGTACATGGTGTATGTGTGTGCTGATTTAAGAATACGCGTCTGTTTTGTCGTATCAGGTGGTCGTGCCGAGCACAACATGTCATCACACTTACAATATGTTTTTTAACTGTTGGAGGCGCGAGCCACCAAAGATAGCCAGCAGAGCAGTGTGACATTGAAATAGACTCGCCAACTTGCTAGCGTTGGTCTATATCAACTCTTGGGTCGTATCACTGTGTCTGCTTCTCTGTGTGTTCAGAAGTGTTCTGGACCATAGAGGGGTGTACGATACAGGTACGTCGGCCAATGTGGTTCCAAACAAGGTGGATAATCACTCCTGAGCAGTCTGGTGCTAGCGTGCATTTTGAAGCATAAAATAAGAGTGGTTGTCCGGCTTTCCATACCATAGCAGAGCGTCTATGTTTCCTCGGTGTGTGATCGGCTGGTACTTCGTATCAACTAACGAGGCACTGCGATGTGTCGCTGAAGCGTGGGGGAGAGCCGGGTGTGGTAGCCCCACACACATTCGAACATATTGCAACAATGGCCGGCGCATACCGACGAGATGGAGCTACCTGGCTGACTGTTGGACAGACATGTTTTTAGCTGGTCAACAAAATTGACTTAGCGCTCGCCTTTTCGTCGGATGGGGAGTACCTCCGAGTGAGCAACAGCAACTTGAAATCAGCGAGGGTTCGAGTGTGACAAGTAAAAATGGGTAGCATATAGCGACGATGGCGGTGGCAAGTGTCCTTTGTCCAGCTGTTTGGAAGGAATGACACACTCGGGCGCAAGGTTATCCTATGAGGCGCAAAGACATACGTCAATGGCTTTCTTGCACAAAAGTTTTTTCCTTACAGGCTTCATCCGTATTACTTCCAGAATTTGATTGAATGGCTGAGAACGTGAACCTGCCGCGTCCATGTTACGGACGACGTCCATCGCGGAATCTGGTGGTGGAGTGAGGAGAGGGTGCCCCATGTATCAGAATGTAATACATACTGGACTTTGTACAACCAGGACGCATATATACCGAGATTCGCCGGAGGTGGCCAAGTCTTGACCATTCTAAGACTGGGGTAGGGTGGTCTGCAGTGCGGAAACAGATTTCGGACACGCTTTCAAGGCCATGATGCGCGAACGGGCAAACGGTCTGTCGCCGACGAGTCTTGAAGAATATTTGGCCGCGTTGAACCTAACACGCATCGGTGGGGTGTCTACACTGGATGTAGTGGTGGGGTCGTTGTTGCGTTGCTTGTACAATGTGCAATTTTGGCGCGCCAGCTAGCAGATCGGTTGGATGTGAACGTGAAAGTTGTCGTGAGCGTGCGTGGCAACAAAGAGGATTGCGGGACCGGCGCTGAATCCGATGGCTTATTGCGACTGGTAGGCCTCTCAGGACAACACGAACGTCGAAGGCCGCTTCAATAATCCCACCACGTGACCTGGTCCCCAAGATGACTTCGGGTGTTGGAACAACGCCAGATCTACCCAAATGCCTAACCGAAATACCGTGATCAAAGGCATTACCTAATCGTAACAGTAATATAAATGCAGTCTATGTGGGCGTGTAGCCCACGACTATGATACAGATGCGCTCTGGTTAAGTTCCAAATAAAAAGTAACAGAAAAAAGGACGAAAAGAAAAGATGCAGCAGAGATTGGGCGCTAGGACACATGGAGCCCATTCATCTGGAAACCACCCCACACAGCGTCGGTATACAAGTAGGTCTGGTCGACGACTTGAGGATAAATGCCCATATCCGGAGCGGCAAACAAATGAGGCTGCGAGAGTTGCGCATCGAACGACATTGAATCGGTAGCGAAGCCGTAAGCTTCGTAAGCCGCGTTGTGATCGTAGCCGTCGACATACGGAGTGTAGGGTGGCATAGGCGCGTCGTGGACAGTGGACTGAATCATACATGTAGGCATGGATGAGGGAATGTACACTTGTGCATCCTCGCTTTGCGAGACACCGAATTGGGCATGAGAACCCTCGAACGATGTAGCGGTGGCCACATCGAACGTCATCTCAGAGACCGACTGAGCAGGCGAGTCGACCCTGTAAACGTCTCCCTGCTCGGGGAGCAATGAGGGGCCGACTGCAGGTGTGTCCGGTACCATCAATAGTCCAGGGATGACGGGGAGCGACTCTGGCTCAGGATTGAGCGCGGGGTGTGGTGCGTTGGCTGGCCAGTGTCTGGCGATAAGATGTGTACTAGCTGCCACCCAGCTCTTCTTGCCGCCTTCCTTGATCCGGCAGTCGCACGAAAA
>JBBPNQ010000117.1:0-33684 GCA_038090975.1 Boletellus pseudochrysenteroides
CGAATTCCGAAAAACATAACAAGGGTGTGCATCGGAATGTGATACACGATTACTCCCAGTCGCTGTCCCCACCCTCCTCCCCTTCCTCCTCCTCCTCCCCTTCTTCTTCCTCCTCCTCTTCCTCCTCTTCCTCCTCTTCCTCTGCTTCAACCGCACCGCCGACACTTCCAGAGACAACATCATAACTTTCATCACTGCTCTCCCTAGGACTCTGCGCGTGCGAAGATGGTAGCGACAGGACATCCAACGCAGATGTCGTCCTGGGAGGAGCGATCGTACGCTGTGACGACTTCAACGGGTGGGCAGAAGTGGGAGTTTGCTTCGTGTCGCTGGCAGAGACGGACTCATCCTCGTCGTCCTCCCAACTAAAGTCGTCTTCATTCTCCGTAGTTGCTTTATCACGGAAATGAACGACCTCATGCCTGAGTATTCATATAAACTAAGCAATAGGCTTACCTTGCAGCAGTGCTTTCCGCCTGTTTTCCTCCGTCTCGATCTGGTGCACCCGGAAGAAGTATCTGACCCAGAAGACTTCTTCAGGCATGAACGATGGTACTGGCGGTAAGAGTGAGGTAGTCATTATTCTAAAAATAAGTGAAATCATACCAAGCGCATCGAAGGTAGCCTGCAACGTTGCTCCATCCGAGTGATCCGACAGTGCCTCAGCAATGCGTCCCTCCCACATCTTCGTACCGAATCCTTCCCCGCTCGCCTCGCTTGCATCTGCCCAAGCGAGATAAGTGTCCTTGGAGGTATCCACAGCAGGATCAAGCTTGATGATCTCAGGATTACTCCTGAGTTGTTTCAACAGTGACTCAGCGCGCGTCGCAACCGCCCGACGTGAATCCTCCGACAGACGCCCAGAAGGTCCAGAATCCACCTCCCTACCTTTACCCTTGGACGCTGAACCTGCAGTCGCCGGCCCGCCTGCACCGGCCGCTAAGCTGGGCAGCATCCAGATGTCCGCACCGTCCCAAACGACGGGCGCGTCCGCGGAGCCATCTTCGGGCGGAATAACCTTGACAGCCTCCCGGAGAATATCCCCAGCCTCTTTCATCGTCTCGCGGAGCAGCGCCTCGCTCTTGTGCACATACTCCTCCGCCTGCGCTCGCGTGACACCCTGCACGCGGTAGAACTCGGACGAAAGCGTGCTCCCCAGCTGTCCAAGGTCAATGTGTTGCGCATTCCGGAGGCTGTCTGGCAGTTGTGCCTGAACCGCCGAGACGATGTTGGGCGGGATCGTCGATTGGAGACGCACGAAGATGGAGTGTACCGCAGACGCGCCTGCTACGCCGCCGGGCTCGGTGCTGGCAGGTCGCGTCGTCTCTGCGCTCGGCGTGTCAACCGACCCTTCAGCATCGCTCTCTTCCTCGCCGTCCTCCGATTCTGCCTGTCCGCCTACTTCGGATGCGTTTGGTTGTATCTCCGCAGAAGTTATTTTCCCGATCTCGCGTTGGGCTTGTGTGACAACCTGACCTAAGTCCCGTCGCGCAGTAGCATATACTACCTCACTCTATTGGCCCACGACCGTTCTTAGAGCATGGTCGGAGTAGCAACGGCAGATGCATGCATACCTGTTTCCGAAAACCTCCCCAGAAACGCCCAAGCTGTCCGATAACCTGGGAAACCTCTTCATTGAGGCTTTGCTCAGGCTGTCGATCACCAGTAGGTGGGGTACTCGTACCCGTACCCGTTATGCCGTAGGTATCAAGGAAGTTCATGTTGATGGTATGGGTATTGGGAGCGACACCCAAATCGGGCAATTACTATCTGTTCACAAAGACCAACTACTCGTACACCCAACTACACCTTACGAACAACTCTGACAATCTAGGCACCGACAGAAATCTCTTGGAGACGAGGAGCGGTGTATTTTTTGAGTGAACTCGCCACATCCCCAGAGGTGGCCTTGAGTAACGCAGACGCACGGCACTCGGCGAGGAAGTCCGTGAACATCTGCATGATCATATCAAAAAAGCGTCCACTACAAATGACAGCCACTGACCTCCATGGTATCCAACGGGCCGCCTGCACTTTCAGGGTGGAATTGGACACCCCAAACCTTCTTTCCGGAATCCACAGTCGATTTGATGCCCTCGACCGAAGAATCGTTGCAGTTGATGAAGAATGGTTCCCATCCTGCTGGGAACGGATCGGTCAATTTGAGCGCATACTGGTGGTTTTGGCTAGAAACAAAAAATCCCGATCAGTCAAATCCATATACAATGACCAATTCCTGCAATGCCTACCTCGTCACATAAACACGACCAGCTTTGATGGAGCCTGAGGAAGCCAAAGCGAGAACGGGTTGGTTGTGTCCACGATTCCCAAAAGTCATACGGTATGCTTCTAGACCAGCGGCCATACCGATAACCTGGTGGCCCATACAGATACCGAAAACAGGTTTATCCCACTCCTGCAGGGTCTTTCGGAGTTTAAGAGCCGCATCCATGCAATGCCTAGGGTCACCGGGACCATTGGTCAGGAAGAGACCGTCATACTGGTCACGGGTAGAATTGAAATCGAAGTTCCAAGGGAGTACGGTCACTGCAGCGTTTCGACGAATAAGGGAACGAAGGATGTTCGCCTTGGCACCAAAGTCAAGCACAGCAATTCGGACATCACCATTGGGGTTGAGGCAGTACGGAACCTTTGTGGAAACTTGGTCGACGAGGTTCTCAGTAGAAGGATCCCTGTATTGCTCAGGGGATGGCGCAGGGGCCGAGGCGTCTGCGCCGATTGCGAGGCGACCAAGGGTGGTGCCTTGATCACGCAACAAACGCGTGATCTCGCGAGTGTCTACGCCAGTGATGCCAGGGACATTAAAGCGGCGACACCAGGAAGCGAGGGATTCGACTGCAGCGTGGTGAGAAAATTTTTCCGCGACGTCTGCAACTACGACGGCACTGCACTGAATTCCCTCAGACTCCATCACGACACCGACATCCTGTGAGTCAACGGATGCCTTATTGTTGGGGACCCCATAATTTCCTATGAGTGGGGTAGTAAAAACAAGGATCTGGCTCCGATAGGAAGGATCAGTCATCGACTCGGTGTCTGTGGAAAGACCTCAATGGGGTTTGATCGGATGTGGAAAAAAAAAGGAATACGTACAGGACGTAATTGAAGTCGAGAAAACAGTCTCTCCAAAAGTACTCTTTGGCGCTCCAAAAGATCGACCATGGAAGGATTGGCCAGTTTTGAGATGTAAGACGGCGGGTAAAGCAGCATTTGGGCCGGCATGGGTAGCAAAGCCACGAAGGAAAAGTGGGTTTCGGATCAGAGTACGGACAAACATGATAGAATATGAACTTTTGGAAGGCTTTCAGAGGCTCAGGAGAGAGAAAACAAGATCAGAGATATAACTGCAGGGCGATCAGAACGGAAAGCGAGAAGCGGGGGGTGCACATACTCGTCGCGAGTGTTCTGTGTGAATGTCATGTACGAGCTGGAGGCTCAGCGGGGAGAATGCTTCACGAGAGCGCGATCAGCGGGTTGTAAAAATTCGAGGAGCAATGAACATATTTATACTCTCATCAGAGTTTGTGACTGTTGCACTAACCACGTGACATAACGTCATAATTGACTTGTCGCACTCATGAGTCCGATCGGAGATATCATCGTCTACCAAGTCGCACCAGAGTAACAGGGAACATGAAGCGGATCAAGCTCTCCCATTGCTGATACCCTTTGGATCGCACTATTTGGTCGCCGATGCCCAAATTCAAAGCGCATACGTTCAACTAGCGTGGTGACCAGGCGGGCAAGTCGTACCATTCGCCCGTGACTTGGCAGTTGGCCACTCTGCAAAGTTACGTTTGGAATGGCAAGTGGCCATGGTCAATGAAACCCACACAGTCCGGATACGTCATGCAGCCTGCGCCTCAATTTTCCCAATTGAAGTATACGTGTCTACGATCGAGTTTCTTGAAACCCCGACAATGAACGGCTCATTCCCTCCATCCGACCGTTCAGGGTAGAAATGGGCTGGCCGTGGATATGAGACGAGGCCAAGTGGAATTGCAGACTCGGATTTTACTTTTTTTTCCCTTGACTAGTGGCTTTGGCATCGGAACACATGGGATTACTTGCGTTTGTTTTGTCGCAATTTGTGTCGAATACGTGATGTCAAGGCTATTTGGATTCGGACGTCCCGAAATCGAATGCCGTGGGCTGTTCGATAACCTCTTCAGACGTGCACGCATTGACGACAGGTCATACTGTATTACGGATCATGAAAGCGGCGTAAGGGAGATTAATGGGACATATGTAATGAACGTGGGGTAAACAAGGCGGGAAACAGGATACTTATGCTAGGATGAATATCGCGTTTGTGATATGTTCCTGTATTAACCGAGAGACAACAACATAAAGACTTCGTTTAAATCCGGGACAAGAGACTCTTCTTCTTCTTCTTCTTTGTCTCCAACACAGACCCCGCCCTTCGTCCTCGAGGGATATGTTCCGACCCACCAACCTCCTCCTCATCAGAAGAGGACGAAGACGAGGAAGAATCCCCGTTCGTAACACGTTTCTTTGTCTTGCCGTCAGTCAGGGACTTGCTGGCAGGCGTGGGTAGACTGGGTGAAAAGAGTGTCGCCTGGGAAGCCAACTGGGACAGCGGACGGTACCGAACAGGCAACTTTGTCTTTTTCTTGGTTCCTTTTGACTCATCTTCCGAATCTGTAGTCATCTCCCCCTCTTTCCCATTTGGGAATGCCGTTGACACCGGGTTGTTCTTGTGCTGGGAATATGGGAAGGGAATCTGACTGGACGAGAGATCAAACAGCCGTTCTTTCCCCGCTTTACTAGCAAGGCCAGGAGTGTGAAGTTCGCTCTCTTTCTCCTTGATGGTCAAGCGTCCACGAATGGGATCGTCCGGCTGGGGACTGCTGGACATCAACTCGTCGATATACACCGGTGGCCCGTCCGGCTGGAGGGAAGGCGACGACGACGGCTCTGCGAGCGTTTCCCACCTGTTTAACAATGGGGTGGAGGCAATGCGCACCCCATTCTGCGCGTCGTCGTCTTTGGCACTCCTCTGCGGAACATCTGTCTGTTGCCCAGACCACTTCGCGGGCATTTTGGCAGCTTTACCAGATCGGACTCCGACTTTCGTTCTACGATTCTGTAGCGCCATGGCTGCGGGTGTACTTGTTGAAGGTGGAAGGGAACTAAACCGAAGACTCTTTCGCGTTGTAGCCGGCTCTTGACTGGCAGATATCTCCGTGATCTTTTTCCGGGACTTTCCCTTGGTTGGTAAGGGGGTCACATCCTCCATGGCCCCCGAGGCCAGCCGTTCAAGAAGGACGGGACGCTCAGCTTCATCATCTAGAATTTGGCCATTACGGGTCTTAATCCGCTTCGTGACTCCCGGCTTTAGGGTGGATTGAGTTACGCCACTGAACGAGGTTCCAATTTCTTCGGGAGGCGCTTCAACGGGATCAGTGTTCAACGAGCGCGACATAGTCGGTGGTTCTAAGTCATCCGCGGGCTCTATTGGGTCAGCCTCAGCCTCGTTGCGGACCTTGGAGGCTACTGGTCCACCACCGTCCCGATTGGAAGCAGGATCGACATCTGTCTTCCCGGACTCCGGTGGCTCGTTGCCGAGAACATCCGAGGAATGTAGTACGGAAGCTCTGGGAGCAGGCGAAGAGGGCTGTTTTTCGACAATTGGATCGTCCACGACCATGCGATCCTCCGATCCCACATGAGTGTCTTCGCTGCTATCATCGTCCTGTCCCCCGAGAGCGGGAGGATCAACGTGGTCCCCCACGACAGCATCGTCGCCCCGATGTTCTGTGGATCCCTCTACAGGGTTGTTGGAGCCTTGTACAGTAGGTTCCAGGTTGTCTTTAACCGAACTTGAAGGCGAAGACGTCCTAGACTCTTCTTCGTCGCTCTTGGAGTCGGAAGAACTTGTAACGTGCTTGGACAACCGGATCGAAGGGCGGCTGATTTCTTCGTCTAGGTCCTCTTCCAATACATCCTCGTCTTCTTCCTCTTCCGAATCAGAATCGTTGTCATCCTCATCCCCAGCAATGCGGTCGAGGACGTGTAGGATGCTCTGCCGTTTTAACGCTGGACCACGGATGACAGCTTCCAAGTCATCATTGGACGACGAAGGTTGATTGTCTGGCGTTTTCTGTTTTCCAGGAGCCGGTAGCTCTTTGCCGTGTTCAATCCTTCCCATCGACATGTCATCAGAGCTTTCCGAGCTACTCCCTTCGTCTCTGCTTTCCACTGTTACTTCAGACAAATGAGAATTGCTAGGAATATTTGGAGTTTGTGGAACAGAAACATTCAGCGGCTGCGAAGCCTCTCGCATTTGAGCATCGTGAAGCTGCGCGGCATTCAACAAGGGCTCGGATGTGACTGACAAAAGGTAAGCGTTAAAATCGGAACAGAGTACACAGTAAAATGTAACCTTCTGAGTCACGAAGGAGACCCTCTAGTTCCTTGATTAAAGATTGCTGGTCACCGACATTCGTTCCCTTAACCTCCTCTAGCCGTTCTCGAATAGCACCGGGACCTTTCAGTACAATAGGACAGCGGAAGCGTATATGGAAGGGTTCTCCCAGGCAAATAGGACACGGCGGACCATTCAGCTCTCGAGTGTGCTGTGGTGGTTCATTAACCGGAACCACGTGTTCAAGTCTGTGCCCCGTAACTACGTTCGGTAGTCCGTTAGCAGGGGCATGGGACACAGTCGTAGATTTCGCGGGCAATGCACTAGAAGATGCAGAGGAATTTTTGGTGCCTTTCTTTACGGATTTTCGTTTTGCAGGAGGTGCGGGTGATATGGTCTCACTTGCTCTAGACAGGTAACCAGACAAAATTGCTGTTGCTACTTCGGATTGTACACAGGCACTCTCGCTCGTCCGAGGGATAGCTATGCTAACATTCATAAGTCTCCGATGCTTTGAAGGCAAAGACTGCTCACCGGCACACGCGCCTATCTTTTTCTCACTCTGTCGAGCTTTTCGGTATTATTGAGATTATAATCAAATCGAATAAGGCTTACTCTTCGATCCACCACCTTCTGCACCCGATCTTGTAGGTCCTTCTGGCGCTGTATCACATCAGGATACATTGGGTCCTCGAACTTGGGAACTCACCTGGTTGAAGAGATGTATCGTTTACTGGATGGCTTGGATGGCTAACGGGTTGGTCCGTACCTATATTATTGGAGAACGCGAACTTGTGAACGACGAAACTTTGGCAAAGGTCGACGATCATTACCGTCTGGACTGGCTGTTAAACATCACATCAGGATCAAGTCGGGGTGACCAATCAGGTAGAACTTACGCGCAAAAGCCATCTTTGAGACAGCGCTGTCATCCTTTTTGTGCTTCTTTGGCTTCTTCGCAGGTGGCTCCGAAGGTTCACCGTCCCTTGGGAATGTTTTCGGCTAGAACGCAATGAACATATGCATTCACCTGCAACGACAACCCTACCTTGCCCCCACGAGCCAGCGGCATGCTTACTCTCACCTTCTTTGGTGTACTAGAAGCCTCCGCTGAAGGACTCTCGACACCGTCAGTGGGTTGAACACCCTTGGCCTTGACGCTCTCTTTCTTTTGTTTCTTCTTAGGGGGCTCCTCAGCGCCTGCTGGCTTTGGAGCGGCAGGAGTCTTTGCAGATAAAACAGGGGTAACAGCGATAGGCTTCGACTGTGTGGGCTGCTCTGCAGGTCTCCCGGGCGTTGCTACAACGGCATTACCGAACGATACCTTGCGTTTGCGTCCTGGTGCCTTTTTTGTTGCCGTAGAGGGTTCAGAAGTGTTGGCAACTCCGGGGCGCGCACTGGGCTGACCTGCTGCTGCTGAAGTAGCTGGTTCCTCGGAAGGTAATGCCGACGAGGTGATCGGTGGATCAGTCACTGACGGCTGCCCTTGAGGTTGCTGTGATGCTACCTGCTCAAGGACGTCGCCGAGACTCGAAGTGGGCCAACTCACGGATGCGACAGGGGGCGGCACAGGGGCACCCTGAGACCTGCCCAAAGTAACCTGAATGTCCACAGAAGCGCAAGACTTTAAAAGGGCACAAAACGCCTGGAAATCATCGTCTGTCAATGTCGAATGAATGCGTTCCTAAGTCAATTTGGTAGACTATTTTTTTAACTCTTACCGTCTTCTAGATCAAGTAGAGCGTCAGGGCGCATCTGCTTGAGCGACACGTCAGTTTCGCGTCCTAGACCAAGTTTCCGCCGGACAACGTCTTTGACTTGGTCAAGGGAGTGCTCTACATGGAGAGGACATTGAGCGCGTGGTGGGGCCGTGGCAGGAGGTAAGATCACCATTGAATAGCCTGGCAAACGTTCTGTTTTCGGCGTGATAGACGATTCTGACGGGATCTTTGGGTAGACGGTCGGACGGCTGCCCGCTCTCCGACATGGTGGACGTGCGCCGTGAACGAAGTGAAGACAACAAGTTGGCCATGCTGGGGAAGTAGCTCGATTACGTAATAAAACACGCTCGGGGCGTGAGAAATGCGACGGCGATCTCCAACGCACACTGATGGCGGTGGTCACGAGGTAGAAGATGCCATGGATATCAGCTGGACCCATTTCCGTCCTTCTTGCGCAGCCCTATGCGACTCGGGAAACATGGAAGGATCGAGACATCTTTCTTTATCTTGGGCGTGAACACTCGCTTCCTGTTTAGCTCTCCGTTTCTTGAGCGGCAGCTTTCAATATCTCGGGATACAAGCAGGTCGTAGATGGACCACACAGCCAGCGAACATGGCGTTTGGAGATAAAGGGGATGAGTGTACCGGATGACATGATGTGCAGTTAATATGGTGAAGGATCGTCGCAGTGCGAGCGTCAACGACTTTCGTATCGTTCACCGGGCGTGTCGGGGTGAAGTCCACCCTGAATACAAGTATGCACAAATGATCCCGGTAAGAGAAAACCGAGAGTCACAAGATATTCAACCGGATGATACACCTGATACACACTATCCTAGTGTCATCAACAACAAGACGTGAAACACGTATCAAGGGAAATAAAGATCTTATTAAAGGTGTCTGAAAGTCCACAATCCAATGCAAGAGGCTCGTACAACAAGTCGAAAAAACCAAGCGTCAAGAAACATCACCAAAGTTCTATCTAGCACAGTTGTGATCGTTCACAACTCCTGAAGATAAACGTGAGCTCAACGCCACACAAGACGTAATGGGAGAGACGCACGATCATGTTGAGGTTTCCAGACAACAGACCTACGCATCTAAATTAGCAAAGACAGAAGTCGAATGATCACACGGGAGCACGTACGGTTCTCTAAAATGCAACCATCAGGGATATCGATCCGCTGGCCCTCGTTTGCAACAATAATGACAGTCCCCCTCAATGTGACATTCCTGCCAAAGTAGACGTCTCCGGTGACCGTAAGATGGTCGAGCTCGATGATCTTGGGGATCTTCTTGAAACGCTTCTGGAATTGCTGGATCTTCTTAAAGTGGTCACCAAGCTTGATCACGGGGGTTGTCTCGAACATCCGGCTTTCGTTCAGGACCAACTGACCGTGTTGCAGAGAGTAAATGTCACTCTTGATAAGGAGCAAGTCGGAGCAGGACTTGACAGGAAGGAAACGAGATCGAGGAACGTTGATACCGTGACCATTCTTGAAGTGCTTAATGGCGGCACCAGCGGCGGTCTCGAGCTGTGCTCCCAGTTCAGCAGCGAACGAAAACCTGTCGCCCAACAAGTACACACCTGGACAACAGCCTGACCATCGTCGTTGGTCTTGGGGTTGATAATGATCTCGAGCTCCAGACCCTCAGTCTCCATGATTCTCTTCAGGGCTGCAGTACAATCGGCAAATGCTCAAAGGTTGGAATCCGAAATACTCACCCTTGAGGTTGATCCAAAGGTTGTTGGTGTTGAAGATCTTGAACTTGCGTACTGACTTGAAGTCCTCGACGTGTTCTGAAGGAACCTGAGCAATTTCGAGGAGGCGGATAGAACCCTCATAGTCGATGAGCGTGCCACCCTTGATATCAGCCTTGGTCTTGTCGGTGACTTCCATCAAGAACTCGGCGTTGGTCTCAATCATGTGTTGTAATATCTTCTCGTCGACACTACAATTCATGGGTGAGAACGAACGGGAGACAGTGACTATGAACGAAACGTACACGGCGCCCAAGTTGTCAGAGTTGGACACGAAAAGGTACTCTTTGCCGTCGGCGAGGAGCTGGTCCAGCACACCAGAGTGAAAAAGTGCATTGTAGACGTCACCATGACCAGGAGGGTACCAGTGCTTCTTGTCGTCATCAGCACGCTTGGGGCAGGGCAGGAGGGTCTCCTTGAAGATACGCGGGTACCGTGACTGGTTGAATGTCGTAATGCGAACTTGCTGGTTCGCATACTTTTTAATGATGCGCAACGTGTCCTCGTGTGTGTTGAACGAGGTCATGAGGATAAGTGGGACGTCGACACGGTTGGTAGTGTTGAGATGCTCAATCTGACGAACGGTCAGGTCGAGGAATGTCATGTCATCCTTGACCTCGAGGGCACTCTTTGCACCGGTCATACCTGCATATCGGGATGATATCAGCACGATCGCAGATAAACTGAAGGAGGACTGACCCATAGAAGTACCGAGACCACCATTGACCTTGAGGACTGCAAGCTTGTTAAGATAGGCATGATCTTTTGGCGCGATCAAGGCGTCGTAGGGAACGATCTGATCCTGAGCAGGCGATTTGATACGCTCCCAGTCACTAGACGTCCGTGGACATGAGGCAGTGGCGTTGTGGAGCAAAATAAATAAATACAGACAGATCAACGCTCTTTGCACGCTCCGAGAGATAACGGGTGAAGAGGTAGAAAAAGGCTTGCATCTCGGTATCGAATGCCTGCGATGTTCGAATCAGAGAGTGGGTGAGCGGCGGGCGAAAGTGACACACCTTCTTGGTCGCAGGGTCCTCGACGGTGCCGACGAGACGGCTGAGCTCATTGCGCATGGCCTTGGCGGCGACACCGGTGGTGGCAGTCTTGAAGTCGATGTGACTGCTACCACGAACGCGGGCGTTGAAGGAGTCACTGCGCGGAGCGAGGGTAGCCATCGTGCTGGAAGACGGTGAGGGGGGAAAGAGGACGGGGAAGAAGAAAGACGCACGGGATGTGGACGGGCTGAGTGGTAATTGTAGAGAGAATTTGAGGGTCAGAAGGGGATCGATTGAGGGTGCCTTTTGGTCGGTGGTGACGCTTAAGAAACTCTAAGCCAAGATCGATATGATTATTATGGAGTGTCGCGGACAAGTCCGAGCTGAGTCCCTGGGCTTCCTCTGGGATGACTAGCTCGCAAACAGATTTGCGGTGGAGCCGTGCGTTCGATTCCGACCAGCCGTCGCCAGCGGTTCTGACGTAGCGGGCAAGGGGCGAGGGGGACGCTGTGGGACGTGCCGGGAGGGAGTGTCTGTGGGCGGGCGGGTAGCCGGGTCGACGAGGGGGATTATAACTGCTCGGCTGGCAGGACGAACGTGCTTGCATATAATCGAGACAAGGTCTCCCGTCGACCGGAACCCCCAGGGCTGGCTTGTGAGCCAAGGGATGGTGACAACGTTTCTTCCGGTTCTTCATCTTGCTTTTATAAACCCGTCTGGCCAACTTTCAGGCATTCCTGTACATATCGGGGGTTCTTGCGTCTTGACAGCGACTCGGTTCGCCCCAGGATTCGCTCGGTGCATTTGCGGTGCGTGTGGGTCGTGCCTGCGCCATATTCACGCCTTCCCAGCGACCCGAACTCACCCGACCACAAGCTCTCGTCGCCCCACGCAGCAATGGTTGTCGAGCGACACGTCCCTTCGCTGGGGTCGTGATTGCGTTGCGCCCTTCGCGAGCTCCACTCCATCAGTTACGCCACTTGTCGTATTAGCCTGCCTCGCCGAACCCACGCGGCCATGTGAGGGACCCCCGTCACATCCATTTTGCGCTATTAATCAAACCTGGACACAAGAGATCCCCTAGCGGCGCAATGCCCCCTTGCAACCCAACACCAGCATGCCGCTCTCATCCATCCAGGTAACAACCCCCGTTGGAGCAAGATTCACGACGCTCGCCGCCTTCTTTTATTTGCGGTGCACCATGCTTCCGTCGATCCAGCTCGATATGTTCAATGCGCGAGCCCGACGTTCACGTACTTTATCGTACATCCTTGCGTCTCTTCGGGCACGTTATCGCACTCCCACGACGAACTCGGTTCCCAATCACCGGATTGTTCTCTTAAGACTCGATTGATTGGGGATGACCAGACATTTGGGCATCCCGTGGCTGCTACGTCAAGCAATGTACGTCCCCGCAATCCAACGGTTGTTACCCTAGGGTCGGAACCAGTCATTGTGCCGGGCCCTTCTAGACTCTCGGCCAAGTGTTCCCGCGTCAGCGAATGTTCCGTCGACACATACGGTGCCGCTCTGAATTCGCAGCTGCATAGCCTCAGCCAGGCCCTCGAGCGACGGGTATGTGCCTGCCCGTCTCCCGCCAGTGACAGTGAGACCCAGTGTGTAGTCTTGCGCGTAACTCGGTCAGGGGGTTTACGTCTGAGTCACACGGTGAGTCGTCTGTCGAGATTCGAGTATATATGAGTATAGACAGATGATCTCTGTATGTCGCAGCCCTGCTCGCTTTCAATACTTGTTTGGACTGTCTCAACGGCGGGTAACTCGAGTTTGAACTCGTCGAAAACAGCCATCCGACCCAGACTCGGTCAGTAATGGGTGCCATCCGGCAGACCCGGTCTTTTGTGCCCGCAAGAGACGGAGAACAGGTTCCGTACTCCTCAGCTTGTCAGGTCGATCATTGACCACTGGGGCGGTGATACGCGGATCAGGGCTGATACAGGCACCCGGGTATGACATACCGCAAGGGCACTCAATCTTACGGAACAAGATAAACCGGAACGATGTTGCAATACCATTGTGAATACGAAACGAATGTAAGATAGACCATACGAGAGGGCAAACGCGACAATTTAAATTGAATGCAAAGCTGTGTGATCGTATCCTTGTCCTTGAGAACGTCCACGACATAGTCAGTCCTCTGGAGCATCGCATGACGTGTTCGTCCCCTGTGCTACCACTGCATGACCCACCAGGACGTCGCTAGAAAAACGAGAATAGGTGGCCACGCTACTGTCACCACGTCCTGCAGCAATCCAACAAGCACCCCCACATTACATTGGGGTGTTCGATGTTCAGCCCTCCAAAGCCAGTTTCCAAACGGGTTTGGAAGCGTGACGCGGCGCCGATGGCCACCGGCTGTGAATGTCCATGTCCAGCGTGGCAAGTAAGAGCGACCGCGTGGAGATGTGTGAGGTGCTCGTGATTTATTTGCGGGAGGCGGAAGGAAGGAATCGGTATCGATCGTGCGGGACGAGTTGCCCCGAGATAACTCGTGCAGCGCCTCTGGCGTGTCTTGACGACCGTGCCTCCTGTTCCGCCTTTGATACGCGGTACCTCCGTTTACACGAGCGATGTTGAATGCAAGCAGGACGACAAGAGACAGAAATGCGAGTGGAATATAGATATAAAAGTATATCCCCAGTTGATCAGGCATTAAGCAAGGGGCGTGCAAAGGAGGGAGAACTGGCGTTTGCGTGATTTGATCTGGTGAAGGAACTGTTGATATTAGTGAGAGTAGTTGGAAACCTGGTCGACGGATTCCCATTGCCATTGAGATGGACTTGACAGTGACTTCTTGGACCTTTTCATTAGACGACGGGATAGTGTGCTCATATTCGCAGTAGTCATGGTCATCGCCACTGTTGCACAGTCAGGGGTACGTTCCGTTCACAAACTGTCGACAAACCTCATAATCAGAGAAGGCTTGAGGGACTGGAGTAAGAACTCTGATGCCCTGTCGAAGAGCGTATTTTGGTAACCGAACCCCAACCCTTGACGTAGCGTTCCTTTTTCGCGCAAGGGACCACAGGAGGCATCTGGAGGGCGAAAAAGAGGGATGTGCGTAAACAAGACGACGGGACCGAGAGAATCGGCCGACGCAGTCTGCTTGACAAACTCCACGGGGCCACGCGAAATAGCAGGCCAACTGTCAAAAGTGTGCCCGCGCTCAGCAAGCAGCAAGTCTTCTTCGACAAGGGCGGGAGCATCAATGAACACGAGGGTATGGTTCCCGATGGTACGGCGATAATTCCGAGGACCAAAGTGCGAGATGTAGCGCGTGTCAGCCTCGAGAGAGAACGAGGGCAAATTACCAAGGCTGGAACAGTGGGAGTATGAGATGCTGGATACCCCGCAGGTAGAGAAGGAACGAACCCTACATCATGATTACCCGGTAGGTAATAAACCGGCAGTGGCGACTCTCCCATGTTGAAGATACTTTTATACCGCGCGAAATAGGCTTCGTACCTGGGGAGAGTCGAGCCTCAATTTATGCATGGAGGCACACTTTGAGAGGGGCACTATGGATGCACGTACTCGCGGGTCGACATGAATAAACGACCATTATCCATCATGTCACCTGGAATATATTTTGGTGGACGAGACAAGGGAGCGGGTTGTGCGAGCGTACCTAGTACCACTACGGCATTGGGCCGGAGACGACGGAATGCGGAATTCCAGCTCTTTCGAAGGTTAAGGTCAACTATGAATTGACTTAGTGCGGAGAGAAGTGGCCCACGACCAGGATAAGAGTGGTGGTCGATTATTTGTGGATCCGCTATGACGAGTATGCGCACGATGCGCGAATCATGGATGTGAGGCTGTTAAAAGCAGGCGGTCACCGGCATGCTTCGAGCATGAAGGAGCTCGAAGCAGACACACCTGTCGTGTATCTGGCCAATGACAGTTCTTCACGGCGAAGCGAAATGTGCCAAGCTCGAGCCAGATGACTGCGACGACCCAGAGCGCGCGAAGACCGTTGCGGAGCAGACGGCGGTCGTCCATAACGAACCTGAACCAAGTTGCTGCCTGTGTGCGGGCTCGGGCGACGCCGACTGCGGCCCACGGCCTTTCCGAAATAGGCGCACATACGTACTTTGGCCAGCACGGTGAGCTCAGCGGACCAGTCAGCCCATCATCATGGGGTGTGTTCATTACCTTTTCCCCGTTTGGGTCTCAACGGACGGCCTACAGATGCGGAACGACTCAGATGCCTTGTGTGTCACCCGTATGTAAATGGAATTGTGCTGGATTTTTTATTCGCGATTGCCGTTGACGACCGGTTTGGCGTATAAATTTCCAGGCGATTCCCTGGGACCACCGGTTGCTTTCTTTTCTCTTCCTCTGCCATCGGGATGACCGTCTCGCCCACTCTTCCCAGCACCGACGATCAGGCGCCTTTGCTCTCCCCTCCCAGCGATGGGAATGAACCCAAGAAACCCACACCTTTGCCCAAAGTCCAGATATGTGTTCTCCTGCTTTCATGTTTAATCGAACCTATCGCGTCACAATGCATATTTCCATTCATTAACCAAGTAAGTGTCTCCTGTCGCCCCCGATCCCTCGTTCACCCTTTCTCTAGCTCATCCGCGAGATGAACGTCACAGGCGGCGATGAAACAAAAGTCGGTGAGTAGTCCTTGGTCCTTCCCAATTCTCACCGCTGACATCAATCTCGCCAAGGATACTATGCGGGGATGATTGTATGTAACGATAGCGTGCTGCTTCTCCCGCTATTTGCTCATCTACTGATGGCCGATATCAGGAGTCGCTTTTCTTTGTCACCCAGGCCATGACTATCCTCCAATGGAGCCGGGCGTCTGATTATATTGGTCGCAAGCCCGTGCTTCTATTAGGTGTATTCGGTCTTTCTATATCAATGTTCTGCTTCGGTCTGTCCCGTAGCTTTACCGGATTGGTATTAAGGTGTGCCTTGCTCGGTTCACGTACCCATCTGATCTCACCTATTGTCACCTGTTCAGCCGTTGTATCACCGGTGCTTTGAACGGCAACATTGGTGTTATGAAAAGCATGTTGGGGGAACTCACGGACTCTACCAACATGGCTCAGGGGTTCGCTTTGATACCCATGGCTTGGTCAGTGGGTATGACGCTTGGGTGTGTACTGCTAGACCCTTTTCATATGCATTTGAGCCGACTGTCAATAGTCCTGTTATCGGTGGGACACTCGCACGGCCACAAGATAATTTCCCTCGACTCTTCAGCTCCGCACTCTGGGGCAACTTTCCATATTTCTTACCATGTGGTGTCACTGCTGGCTTCTCACTACTGACTTTTGGGGCCATTTTACTTTTCCTCAAAGAGGTGAGCGTCCTTGCTGTGTTGACACTGGCTTACAGCTAACAATTGCCAAGACCCTACCCCGTGGCGTCCCACCAGAGAAACGTGATCCCTCCGTTGATAGGGAAGCTGGTAGTCATGAAATCACTTATGGTGCGATTGATCAACAACAACCATTTCCCTCGCCTCCGCTGGATGTGCCGATGCCTCTTTCCAAGCTTCTCAATGCCCGTAGGGTGTTGCGCATAATCAACTATGGAGTGCTAGCTATCTTGGAAATAGCTATGTTCTCACTCCAACCACTTTTCTACTCCACAGCCATCGAGCATGGAGGTTTAGGACTCACGCCCATGCAGATTGGGCTCTGGATGGCCTGCTTCGGCATTGTTAATGGGCTCTTTCAGGCGTTCTTTTTTGCCCCACTCGTCGATAGACTAGGACCCAAAACAATACTCCGCATCGGTCACTCGTGCTTTGTTCCGCTCTTCTCTCTCTTCCCCATCATAAGCTGGATCGCTCAGCAGTGGGGAATCATCTGGCTCGTCTGGGCCGGGCTTATCTTTCAGCTTGCGTTAACGGTCGTCATGGATATGTCCTTCAGTGCGTTGCTTCCAGATGTCCACACCTCAAAATTTACGTCGTGATTATAGGTTGCATCCTAATGTATATCACGGCTTCTGCCCCGAACCGACGATGTCTTGGTTCGATCAACGGTGTCGCGCAGACCACCGCATCTGTCGTCCGTGCCATTGGTCCCGCGGCATCAACGTCGTTGTTTGCGTATTCGATCCAAAACAACTTCATGGGTGGGTATGGAGTTTACATTGTCCTCGTGATTGCAACCATTGCAACTATGCCGTTGGGTGCTATGCTGCCAGATAGCATCGCAGAGCAATGCTGATTGGATGAGGAATGGGGAGCAAATATGAAAAAAATACCAAGTGACATTACATACAGGTGTGTCATTCTTCTTACTTACTGGATTTTTACGCTCGGGGGATCTGGTTGGGGCATTAGACGTAGATATGTATGGAGAAACGACTTTTGAACGTGTACTTTACGTCTTGCATGTATTTACGACTTATCCTCAATACCACTACGTTTTTGAGAGACGCATTGTATCTCGTCGAATTCTTTCTGTCGCCAAGTTTGAGGCGCGCGTATTTAAACTTGCTTTCGCATTACATGGCACCTCAAAAGGTATACTACATCGCTGTGCACGGCGGCGCTGGTCAACACAGTAGAGCGTCGGAAGCTCAAGTCAAAGGCGCGATGAAACGGTGACTCGACATCATCATCATGGACACGCTCCGACGTCTCGACTAACACACGTCCTTGTCCAAAGTGCGTGCACAGAATCACTCCGAATGGCTTCCGAGCTTCCATCTGCAAGTGCGCTCTGCATCGTCAAGCTGGCGATCACTGTCCTCGAAGACGAGGACTGTCTGAACGCAGGTACGTCCCGAGTCGCATCGGTCTTCAGGCGCTCCCGGCGAGAACTAGGCACACGTCGTCGCCCCAGGTTATGGCTCCAATCTGACGTTCGACGGCACTGTCGAATGCGACGCTGCCATCATGGACGGGCAAACAGGCGACTTTGGGAGCGTCGGCGCTGTCCCAGGCATGTCTTCCCTTGCCCCTGTCCGCGCGACGATCCCTTTGATCCGACGTTGCAGCGCCTCTTTTTGCGCGTTCATGTATCGCATCATCGTCTGATCGGCCCATGTTGTCCCGACAGGGGTGAGGAACCCGATCAAGCTTGCGGGTGCGGTGCTTGCGGATGCGCGCGTGCCGGATAGACTCGGGCGCATCCGGCCCTTGTACGTCTCTCAGTACCGCAGACCGCCGCCGACCGTGGACGCGGTCGCGTGCGCTGTTCATCGTCTGACCCGTGGCTCGCCGCTGACGCGCATACATTGCACCCCCAGAACGTTGGTGTCCGCTGGCGCGCATGTGTTCGCGCGGCGAAATGGGGTCGAGACGGTCGACCCCACGAGGATGGTCTCCCCGCGCGCCAGAGAAGACTGGCAGCGATGGAGGGCGCGGTATGACGCGGTGGAGTCGGAACACGACGCGGGCACGGCGGTGCTCCCACAGGACGCGATGCAGGACACGGTCGGTGCGGTCGCCTGGGACTCCGAGGGCAACTTGGCTGCAGGCGTATCTAGGTTCGCTGATTCGACTTCTTTGGGGATGCTTGCGTTGAGACAGACGTCGCCTTTGTGACAGTGGCGGGTTACTTCTCAAGTATTCGGGACGGATTGGCGAGGTGTGTTTTTTTTTTTTTTTTTTTGAAAAAGGGTGGCGGGGTTACTGACTGGTCCGAGGCCGCCGCGTTTGGAGCGGGATGTTGGGCGGAGCAATCAGACGATGGACTGGCCGGGGTGGCTTGCAGCATATCAGGTATAGTGACATGTCTGCACGAATCTCGACTTGTAATTCACGGGCTCTCAGGCGCTGGCGAGCATATTATGAGAACTGGACTAGCTCGCACCATCGCTGACGTCCTCCGTCCAGGATCTGTTCGACAAGATGGTACGGAGGTCGATGTCCATGAGTTGCTGACGAGAACATTGTCCACCCAATTTCATGGTGAGTATGAGTCAGGTCGGTCTCCGTAGATTGATCTGAAAAGAAAACGAGATCCGATGTTGGCACGTGGTGATACCCATCCTAATGCTGGTGTCCTTTTGATGACAAAAGAGGTACAGGAGTCGGGAGGTGTTATACGTGCGCTTACCACTATCGAGCCGCACGCTTCACTGATGCATTTTGCTCGATGTCTAGCAAGGTTGTGGTGTGCATTCACAACGGAAAGCATGGCGGTCGCATACGCAAGCTCTGAAAAGCTTACACCAAAGGTATGGAAAGGCCACCTTTACCCATTCAGTTATATGAAAAACGCTGCAAGGCAAAAATTCTACATCGTCCCGAAGCTTCGCAACCAGTCCTTGCGACGAATACCTCGCCTACCTATATCACTGCTCTACCTCTCCGCGAGCGATCGGGGTGAAGACCGCCCCGGTCGCTGTAAACCGCAGCTTTGCAAATATGGTCCCCGGCGTGCTAACATGCATGTAGCCACTTGCGACAATCAGGTAGATACATGCGTTAGCTCTCCGTTCCGCTATTCGCGAGGCGCGGGACCGATCGGACAGCGCCATTATTGAGATTCGCAAGGGGCTGTGGGCTTCGGGAGATCGCCAAAGGGGGTGTCGGTCGAGCGGCGCTCAGACGTTGAAGCGTTTTTAGCGGGAACTTGGTTCTATATCCCATTGGATCAGCTTTCATAATGTGTCATGAGCGAATTCTCCGGCACAGCTTACCTACAAGTCGAGCAAACAGGAACGGGTTGACAGAAGACTGTTCACTGACGTCAGTACCTCCCGCATGTTTTACATGTTGCGTGCACGGACTCGACAGGCAGACGGAACAGACGAAACCAATGTCCACAATATTCTTGTGACAGAAACATGCCGCTCTAAAGTCAATCTTATCTTGCGTCGGGACGGCGAGAACTTTGCGAATCGACGGTGGGGAAAGGAAAGACATCTGTAATACGGTCCATGGAATGACTTGTGACGCGGGACGTGGTAGGGCGTACCATAAGATACTGAAGCAATGCATCGCGGCGTTCGAGGTAAATATACGACCCGTTTGTCAGGTGTGCAGCTTGCTGGAGGAAGACGGTGTCGGGTCCATACACCTTGCACACGTCGATTGTCACTTTCTATACCAATATGTCGGTCATGTCGTCACCATGAGCAGGTCAACGAAACAGACGAGTTTTTGTGCCGAAAAGATAGAGTTCATGATCGGTATATAGGACGATGACAGGTCCGGCGATACCGAGAGGATGAGTATGTGTGGGTCTGGAAGGATGGCTGGGTCTTCTGCTACGTTTGCTGCAGGATGGCTGATTCGGTTGATATCTGAAAAAGGCGATCACACACCTTGCTGAACGAGCGCTTGGAAGGCGTACGTACAGCAAAGTGCCTTGGTCAGTGCACCGACCAGCGCGCAGGGTGCTAATGCCATTTCAACGCGTCACTCTCAAGCAGGAAACGGTGGGGGCGTACGCTCTTGCTCGAATTCACCCAGCGCTCCCAGTTCGTGTGCGATCCGCTGGAGGACCGTGGTGTCGACGGTCTGGAAGGGTGGATACGAGTTTGCGCCGAGCGGATGCGTGTCGTCGGCCAGCGTCGCGGTTTCCGTGGAGGAATAGAACATGACGCTGTTCATGCCCCATGGGTGCGTTAGCGGAACTCACAGCCCAAGTCGTCCCACCAACCTCTTACCGGGCAGTGCGCCAAAGACTGCGAGGGTGTTCTCATGCTTGGAAGCGACGTGCGCATTCAGGAAGGCGAGGAGGTGGGAGAGAAAGGTCTCGATGGAAAGCGGGTGCGGGTTGGTCGCCTGTGCGGAGAGATGCCACTGGGCGGGCGACAAGTCCACGATGACCGACAGGTGCGATGCCTTGTCCATCCCGTCGATGGCAGTGGCAGTGCAGCCCACGTCCTATTTACGAGGCATTGCCAAGACTCCACGTCGCGCACAGATCACACGTCGTATCGTACCATGGAAATTAGCGAGTCCGAGGTGTTCTGAGTAGCATTCACCCTTCTTTCGCCGTTCAACGCTTGAGGTTGATTTCGGGTCGCATGGGTGATCATTGCACTCGAGATCATACGGACTGCTAAACGTACACCCACCACTTCTCTCACCCACCTGTGCGGCGTTTGAACGTCTGCTGACAAGTTGATCCAGGACCCCCAGCCGTGTTTGTCAGCGCTCACTCTGAGACATGGGTATGAAACTCGAATCTATAATATTCAAAGCCTCCACGGTCAAGGCGGGTTCTACTTGTATAGCAACATGGGGAAGTACGCGTTGGGGTCATGCGGTGCGTCAGGAGCACGCTCCGGGCGCCATCGCTTGAACGGCGTAGGGACCTTGGGAGGCAGTTTTGTCTCGCTGTAAAACGGCGATGTAGAACCGACCGTGGAAATGGCCTGGGTCAAGTCCACGGCATCCGGCGCCTTTGCAGGCACCTGACCTTCCACAGGAGCGGCAATGCTGATGTGGACATTAACTCGGAACAACACTGGGCCAAAGAGCATGCGTACGATTGGGACTGAGAGTGCTGGATGAGCAGAGTGGACAGATCCGACTGGGTGACCACCGAAAGCTGAGGGTAGGCTCGCCGAACATCACGCTTCCAGTAGGGATTCTGAGCCGGGTCCGATGCTGGTCCGAGTGTCAGTTTCGTAGGCGTATGGCAGCTTAATCGGCACCTTTCGTCGCAGGGGTGGAATATTTCTCCGGGCGTGAGCCAGGCTGGGGGTATCTGTTCAACTCTGGGATTGGAAGACCCGAAGAAATTTCTGGATTCACGACGACCGCATCGCCTGTGTCGAGGTCAGCGAGAATGTAACACGATGCACCTGCCACGCACGAAATTTCTTCCAAAAGCCTTTTGGGTGAACGTGGTAGAGCGTAGACTCTGCGGCTTTTCTGGCGGCCATTCGTGAGTTGGAGGGAACTCGTGGCTTAGCGGGCGTCTACTACGGAGTGAATCACGTAAGCAACACCGTCGTCGAATGGAGGGCCTTGATCTCATCAGTCTGTTTGAGACACGTTGACAGTCTTGTTACTGTTCTTAGTTTCCAGGAAAACATGGCAAATTAAGTGTCTCGTCCCCGGTTTCAATGTCTGACATCGTTGCAGTTGGTGGGATTGAGAGGCGTATAGCCAAACACTCTGGCTCTTGCTGACTCAAGTTGGGGCCATGACCAAGGCGAACATTAGAAATCGACAAAATCTCCGTAAGTGCGGGCGTCATGTTGTGTGGGTGGACCCGGGTTGCTAATAGATCCAGCTTGCAAATTCGTTTTCGTGGTCGACGCAAGATCACGCAATGGGTTATTGCATCATCCATTTGCCACGCAATACATGCATCCGCAAAACCATCCCTTTTTCTCCTCTCACAAATCCCAGCTATTGCTCCCAGCTATAAAAACTCTGGGACAGGCCCAGGTTAACTCTACTCGAACCCTTCCACCCTTACCTTACCCCACATTCCAATGGGCTTGATACTGCACCAACATGCCAGCGAACTTATCGATGGCCCCTTGCTGGATGATGCTCAACGCGTGCACGAGCCCGAAGAACGGGATCCTCACGTCGTCCCGACTTTCACCTGCGAGAGTGTAACCAAACCATCCTCCACCGTGTTGTACCTGCCTCCCCTCTTGTCTCTGCTACCACAGGGTGTTTCGGTCCCACCCATCTCCATAGACAGACCACCATTGGCCACGGAGACCCGTCTCCCTGACATTGACCCTGTCTCGCTCTCGCTGCATAAAGCGCTGCACCATTTCCGTCCACTCTCCGAGGATTATGCTGCTCTCCCTTACCACCTCGCTTTTAACTGGCCAGAGCTTGAGCTCCCAGATGATGAAGAACGCGAGTGGTACGCTGTCGTCTTCCGGAGTCGACGCAAAAAGGACAGTAACAGTGGTCGTAAGTAGCTTCGTGTCTCAAATCAAGACCTGTCTCATCATGCATGCAGCACTCTACGATGCAGACAAACTAGCACATGAAGAAGCAGTTTCCAACGGAGGAGTGAGTTGTCATATACTTCCTCGGTCGACTACGCTGACGGGGTTTTTTTTTCCTTTCATAGCTTCTCATGTACTGGTATGGAATTCCAAACCCGGATACGGGAATGAACCTTGCAACTTGCATCTGGCAATCGCGAAAGCATGCAATCGCTGCGAATTCACGTCCGCATCATATACGGGCGATGAAACTCGCTGCTGTCTCGTACGAGGTTTATAATCTGGAACGCTATAGATTGTCCAAGGTGAAGGGGGAGAAAGGTATTCTCGTGGAAGAATTTAACGGCACAGAGTGCGGTTGGTGAGGATCGTAGACCTAGACTATAAGTTATTAACCATTTACCCTCTGGAACCATGTCGATACCGTCATGTATCACACCTAAAGATTGCATTATCGATATCTTTATAACGCATTCACGTCTTCATGTGGACTCGGCCACAATACAAGCCTGGGTGTCTTCGACTACCCCTTTCAACTCCACTTCTTTCCTTCCCCACATTCCCCCGCACATCGCTTTGGCTCTTTATCGATGCTTCAGCCGCGAGCGTCGCACTTTCATCTCCCTCCCTTTTTCGTTCCTTAGGTGAAGTGTCGTCCAGGTACGGACATTTGTTTGTACCTAAGCTGTACTGTCATGAACTACGGTTGAGAAAGTTTATCCAGGACCAACGCGGATCAAGTCTTGCCAACAGGCCCCCGTAACATTCCGCTTAACCCAATCAATGGGGATGTGTGGGACGGGGAGAAACGCTAGTATCTTGCTGGCCTTCAAATTGCAATGAACTACAACTCCGTGTTACAGGTGCGTAGATCGGACGGTTGCGGGTAAGCCTCGACCCACACCACGGTGTCACTAACGGGCTCGGACGGGTTGGGTGTACTAGTTTCTGGTGAGTGTTTGAATGTTCGACACAAGTTCGATGTGGGGGATACTCCTTTTGTCGGGGGTTTGCCAAGCCCCCGTTCGGCATCCACATGCGCACCTGAGCTAATTGAGATGCATGACTGAAGCTCAAATACGTTCATACCCGCAACCGCGGGAGGATCAAGGCTGCTGAACATATCACGCAAAAGCTGCATTCCCCCACTACGAGACTTGAACACGGCTATCCTGCCAACACCCACTGGTAGTGTAAGTACTACCGTCAGCGATAGGCTACTGGATAGGACTTTTGATCCCTCTGACGGACTTCAAGGCTAACTTCAACGGCAAGTTGAATAGCTCTACGATGCTTAAATCAAGTCGCTTTCAGGCTCAAATAGTTCGGCGGTCCTGGAAAATCTCAGGAACATGTTGGTTTGCTTGGGAGTGCCACAGTGACATCGATTGCCGCTGAGTGTGCATTTTCGCAAGGAAAGCAACTCCTTCATATTCCTGTAAGTGGCTGTCTCCCGTATCAACCACGGCCTTCCTTTACCGCCTTACTAGGTGACCCGATCGATCCCGATGCCACGTATCAATAGCAATGCTTACATAGTCAAGGAAGCCCAAGAGGTTGGCTCCGATGTCGCTGCACAAATGGTGGTACTCTCAGGCCAGTTCTACATAGTTAAATCATATCCTTGACGCATTGGGCCCCTCGGGTTTACGCGGGTCACACCGGACCCGTAGCCGCACGGGTTGGCCCGCAGGGCGCTCTACCTCACAATCTCGAAATCTTCCTGATGGAGTAAGTGAAACTGTGACTCGGGCCTCGTTATTCTGAGAACCTTTCCATGAATGGATATGATCCGGTCGTCGCATGGACGCTGACGCGTTGATCGGAGGCCCTTTAAGCCAAGTTCGAGTTCGCGGCGGCGCTGGACTGTTGTGTCTGCTTAGGCCCGTGGTAATGGCTCGTCATATTCGAAGCGCATGTTGATCGAGGCCAGTCTCCCCTTGCCACGTTTCAAGTCTCCCCGAACGAGACTCTCGGGATCGGAAGACCGTCATTTTTCCCGCTCGCCTGTCCCGTGGTACGTCCATATGTTGACATCCCTAGTCGTGTTGCTCGTACTGCAGGTGTGTCTCCAGTAGTAGTACGATGTAGACGTTGATCACCCAGGTGAGATCCCTCACCAAGGACCAACACTTACTGCCTTTATAACGGATTTATAGTGGAAGGTGGTTTCGCTTCGACTCTTTAAAATTTCCGCAGGTGTTCACCAATAAAACATGATGACTCACCAGAACACCGAGACTTCTGCACTATGGAAGAACCGAATATGTTTCAAGCCATTTATTTGATCGAACTTGCGAGACGCCTGGCACTACATCACAACATGGTTACGTTGGGCCCAAGTAACGATGAGCGGCTCCAAGCGACGCGCTTGATGTCCTGATTTTAATCGGCATAGGCGGCCCGGGAGTCGGATGGAAGGGGTTGTTGCTGCATTGTGGCTTGGACGATGATGTGCCACGCCTTCGGGCCTCGGTGATCACATCAGCACTGCCAGCACTCTACGCCGTACGCAGGTACCGTTGAGATGTCCTCGTGAATCTGATATCAATTCCTGAGTCCGGTATTGCACCGAGCTCTGAAATTGGCGGCGGCTTCGTGAGGGAAAGATCCGATCGATAGAACCCCCGAAGTGTCGACGGTGAAGTGACCAGGAAACCTGTATTTTCATGCCCTTGTCAGCATTGTCTATTCAAGGGTCTGTTCACTGCATCTGGATATCTGTGTTGGTGGGACGTCCGAGTCTCTTGACCGGGGGGGTCGCAACAACTAAGTATTCCCGCGGCTTGCATATGGACTCCCAGAATGACATAGACCTCCGGGCCGAGGGACGGGTACTCTCGTCGAAACTTTGGCAGTGTAAAATGAAACATGTTAGCCTCGGGTTCCTAGTACAGAGGCATTCAATACCATCATGTACAACAACAGCATTATTACTGAAGCAACACGCAACGATCACACCGCCTTTACTCAGCCCGTCTCACTCCAAGACTCGATGCTGTCGTGGCTGTTCAGGTTTGCAGAAACGTACGAAAGGCGACAGTTGACATCATCGTGCACCGCGGTGGCGCGTTTCGAGAATATCAATGGCATCATCCAGGACAATGCGGACGACATATTGCGAACGGGCGCCTGTGGCGTTTCGCACAGCTGACTCAATCGAGCCTTTTGTGGTGTGCCAGGCGGGGACACGGGTAGCTGGCGTATCGGCGTCGAAGGTCGTGTCTCGTGAGCTACCGATTTAATTGGACCTATTTCTTCGTCACGTAGCTTCGAGCAGTAACGTCAACGGGCCACAAGTCATAAATGTACCTCACTTTCAAAATTACCTCCCGTTTACTCACCAAGGGGCGTGCTTCACTTGTGTATATGTCTTCTCCATCACCACAAGGTCGAACACTATCGGAAGCCAGTAAAGCAGATCCAGGCAGTGGAGATAAGAGATCTTCCGACGCGAGTGCAGACACGGGCCTCAGTACGTCATTGATCAGCGACGACCAACGTCCATCTGGATTGGCAATAGCGCTCGACTTGGTCGCATTCAAGTTGCTAGGCTGCATTGCATCGCAGAGATAGGTTACCTCCATGTCCTCCGCGAGGGAAGGGACTTCATCGCTTAGTCTAGTGACTTCATCGCTGGAGGCGCTGTACTTTCCCTGATCCACAACGAAACTTGCATCCCATCCGCTCTGATCGCCCGCCGGATTGGGTATGGCATGTCCAAGCGGGGACGAGGGCAATGCAGACTGTCTGTTCGAGTCCCTTTCTTGGAGATTCGATCGCAAGAACGGGCGCCACCGGAAATCAATCGCATTGAGATCCAACTCGTAAGATTCGGGCTGGAGAGGATCAGATAAAGAAGGATCTTCTGTCGGTGAAACGAAGTAGACTGGACGGGGACATGCGAAGATCGGTCCTGGAGTTGCATACACGTTGAGGGTGTCGTCGCCGACCCCAGGCACTTGAGGAATGCAATTAATATATGCACCGTGCTCCTGAAAGTCCGAGGGGGGGTCATCGTACTGAACGAAATTTGAAAATGAACCAGTGGTTTGTGGGCTTTCGATTTCATCATCCAGACGTAAATGCAACGGAGGCAATGGTGAGGGGTGCATCATGTCAGTGGTATGGGAAGCCATTTGTTGCGAGACCAAGGGCTTCTGGAACGTGCCGTCACCGATTGACGTGCGAACCGAGGCGAAACGGCCCGGAGTTGAGAACGGTAGGGCATCGGCTGGCGCCCCGAGCTGCGAAATTGATAGTACTCGTTCCGTAGGGATGACTGACGAAACCCTTTCGATGTTCAATGCATTGTTTGCGCGATAATCTGCATCAGGAGCTCCCTCTTGTTTGTCGAGCTCAAAGGGCGAGAAGGCAAATACTTCTTCCTCGTTCGAAACGCCAAGAAACTCCACCGGAGGAGTGTTGGACTTGGGCTCCGTATTAATGCGAGAAGGTGAAAGCAATCCCCGCAAGGGATGACCTGCTTCTAGGCTACAGAATGTGTGGGCGAGCCAGTCGGGAAGTGGATTCCTCGGTTCCTTTGGTGGAGCCTACATGTTGGAAACAGGAAAAATACTGGAGATCTGGGAGAACTAAGCGCATATACGCATACCACAGGCTTAGGGCATCCACCGGAGTCTTCGGGAGGAAGGTGAAGTGACTTTTTCATTTTCAGCACGGCAAAGTCTTTGCCTAGTTTCACTGGGTGGAGGTTACTGTAGGCGTCTACTGGGGTTTTTGGAATATCGTGACTGCTGACGGAGGAGGTGCCAGAGGACTGTATCCTTTTTCGCGACGGGGCTGGGCTGCTGTCTCGGTACGGAAGCATGGTGTTGACCGATTTGATCATTCGGTCGAAGCGCATATTGAGGCCAACGACTCTTCTTCGTTTCGCTGGCCGGTAGTCTGAGATGTCTATAGAGATACCGTAAGCACACTAGAGCGCGCATATAGGTATGGGGGAGACCTATGCTGTTCGTTCGGGTGTGTGGCACGTTGGTGCTGAGATTTGGTCACGATAAGCCCGACAAGGTTGAGCGTTTGAGCGCGACCAACCTTGCATTTGTGTAGCGCGAAAGACTCGATGCGGAGTCGTCCAAGCCCGTAAGTGAGGATGTGTCAGCTGTGCGGCGCATGCTATGCTCGTGGGGAGCAAGAGAGCGCGATTATGTCGTTATCTAAGCGATGTTGCCTTCTAGCCGTACGCTTGCGTGTCGTAGAGCCGCTCGGGCGAGTGCAGGCCGCCGCCCGTTGTTCGCTTCCTCCGTCTTCCTGCTTTGCGACTGGAACAACGCGCTCGGACGACAACACGAGGTTCACTCACAAACATAGCCGACCACATCGCGGGTGATACCATGGGATCCGAAAAGTTTTCCTCTCTAGAGGATACAAGCCAACGCATTCACCTCCCATTGTCGTTCGGACTCAAAACTCTTCCTGATGACACGCTTCCTCTGCACACCCACGCCAGGGCTCGTGTTCCGAGCTCTTGGAAGCAATCCCTGCTTGTCGTCAGCCCTCTCTCCCTTATCTTCCTGCTCGTTTACAGCACATCTTTATTACCGTATCTACCTACCTTTCATCCTCCCTCTGTTACTCGCAATCCCGCCTATCTGATCACAGCGGACCACGGCGCCGTCGCGACGGAGAACAAGCGGTGCTCGGACATCGGGGTCAATGTATTAAAGGACGGAGGGAATGCCGTTGACGCTGCTATCAGTGCTTCGCTATGCACCGGTGTTGTCAACATGTTTTCGTGAGTCTGTCCATCGCTGTCCTACGACGGGCTCATTTCGCTCAACGCATGGGTCGGACATGGCATCAAGCTCGGGAATCGGCGGCGGCGGCTTCATGACGGTTCGTATACCGCCGAAAGAACCCAGCGGGTCCTCCGAGGTGTTCACGGTCGATTATCGGGAAACTGCGCCGGAGTTGTCAAGCAAGACGATGTTTGTTAATGATTCTTCGGCTGCCAAGTACGGTGGCTTGTCCGTCGGAGTGCCGGGTGAACTTCGTGGCTTCGAAGAAGCGCATCGCCGTTGGGGTCATTTACCCTGGCGCAGACTCGTTCAGCCGAGCGCAGAACTGGCGGCAGAATGGACTGTGGATGTGGAGCTAGCCAGGAGGATCCAGGCAGGTGGTTGCCATGGAAGGTCTTCTGGTTGCTGATGTATTATAGAGGTATGCGGACCTCATGCTCCACAACACAGAATGGAGTGCCGTATTTGCCCCGGAGGGAAAGCTGCTTCTTCAAGGGGAGACCATTCGGCGCGCAAATTACTCCCGCACACTCGACATAATTGCAAATGAAGGTCCCGGCGCGTTATACAAGGTTTGATTCAATTTGTTCTCATATGCAACGACGGCCACCCAATTAAACACCAGTGATAGGGTTCCATTGCAGATTCCATCATTCGTAGAGTTCACGAAACAGGCGGTATCCTTACACACGCGGATCTCGAGAAGTATACTGTCAAGGTCGAACGTGCGCTAGAAGGGACCTATCACGGCAAGAAAGTGTACACTTCGCATGCCCCCACTTCTGGACCCGTGCTTCTTCATATGCTGAACATGCTTGAGCGATTTGATCTGATTGGTGAGGGCCGGACACCGTTGAACGTGCACAGAATTGTCGAGGCGATGAAGTGTGAGTACATGTGTTCACCGTGAGGGTCACTACTCAGGATCCCAACCGCGACTAGTCGGGTTTGCAGCACGGTAGGCTGAGACGGAAACACATTGTCCGCGGCCAAAACTGATTGTGCTCCAGAACCAGAATAGGGGACCCTCCATACTACACCGGCACCAAAGCCCGTATTGCGGAGATCCCGACTAAGGAATTCGCTGATCTGATCGCCGTCAACCTCACTGATGTGAGAGCTTTGTACATATTGGCTTTCCGTGAATTTTGACGTTGCCATCAAGGACCGGACTCATCCACCGGAATATTACAATCCTGAATTTGATGTCGAGACCGATCATGGAACCGTAGGTTTTCCGTGACATGCGGATGATGAGTGCTTAGTCTTGGATGGACAGAGTCACGTCTCGGTGGTAGACAAGGACGGCATGGCCGTCGCATTGACCACCACAGTGAATTTGATCTTTGGTTCTCAAGTGCTCGACCCAGAAACGGGTATCATCCTGAACGACGAGGTAATAACAACCTGAGGAGCACACTAAAATTTTTAATCATTCCCGCACCATATAGATGGACGATTTCTCCACGCCCGGAACTTCGAACGGGTTTAGCTTGCGGGCATCCCCATGTAAGTTCTCCCAGCTGGAGACTGTCTATTTTTAGAACATGACCAATTGCTGACACAGACAACTACCCTGAGCCGGGTAAGCGGCCACTATCTTCCACCTCACCCACCATCCTAGAATATGCCAATGGGTCACTCTACCTCGTCGCTGGTGGCTCTGGGGGATCTCAAATCTTCACTGCCGTCATACAGACGCTATTGAACTTGGAATGGGGTATGGACGCCAGCCAAGCGGTGGAATATGGCCGGGTCCATAATCAGCTCTATCCAGAGCTGGTCGGTGCGGACAACATCTTGCCAGCGCTGGTGCTTGATGGGCTCCGGAACCGCGGGCATGATGTGATAGGTACGTTGAGCGATGTCTCGCGGCCGTGTCATTGTTCCCTCCTTTTTTGCTGACGTGCTGGGTATAGTATTGGATATTAATCGCGTTGCTGGGGTGGTCCAGGTCGTTGTGAGCAAAGATGGCAAGTTATACGGTACGTGACGATCTCGTGTGTCCGTGAGCTTACTTACGCGTGTTCGCAGCGGCGAGCGACTCGAGGAAAAATGGGATTGCGGCAGGATACTGATCGATTTTGTTCGGACAGTATATCAAGTATCCTACACCATATACCATGACTGGATAAAGTTGTCGATGTCCCCATACCGACGACCTATTTACCAATGGTCCCCTTCGGTGTTCCTGACCCCCGCAATTAATCTCTTTCGCGCATAAAAGACTAATATGCCGCTCTTACTCGTCTCTCTTCCGACGGGGGTATTTGAGCCGTTTGTTTCAACCCGTTGAGGCACATTGGAGACGAGGGTGGAGAGTAAATTAGCATTCCTGGATATTCTTCACCCCCGTTGTGGCATCTTTCTAGGCACTGATCCATCTTGTGCGTGACGTGAGACAGCTGGGTTTGAAGTCGGAGGCCTGGGCACTGCCAGTCGGCGTATGGGCATTTGCACAGCCACTTTGAGTCTTGCAATCCTACCGAAAGCAGCATCCTGCTACGTCCTTCGTTGCCCAGTTCCATCCATTCTTTCCCTTGGTTATTTCATGTCAGACAGGGATTGGGACCTTATTTCTTCCTACGCCGGACTACTCTGTCTCGCAAGTGTCTCCATTTATTGCGGTGCATTCGATTCGCTGCCGGTACGTGCATGCCACCACGTTGACAACCCTCCTCCGAGCGCGACTTTAGGCCACCCCACGGGATAAAACAGCCCGAAAACAGAGCCTGCTTCAGGATGAAGAGGACGAGGAGGACGAGGAGGAGCCAGACCGCGTGTCCTCCAGCGACGCGTGGCTGTTCCCAATTGTGAGTGCTTGCGCAGAGGCAGGCGCCATGGCGCGGACGCTCACTCTGGTCGGCTCAGGTCGGCTCGGTAGCCTTGTTTGGGATGTATGTCGTCGTCACGTACGTCGGCAAGGAATGGATCAATTGGTTGCTCAGCTGGTATTTTTCGATCGTCGGCGTTGGGAGCGTATGGAAGGTGCCGAGTCTATGGCATGCGTTGTGTTTTTGCTGACCCATATGAGCCAGTCCACCGTGTCATTGGCTAAATTCGTGATCGGGCGGGAGAGATGGAGGACGTTTGACAGGCACCGGCTACTCTTGCTCAGGGGCCCGCTCGGTACGTCGCGCACGCGCGCTGATGTGGCGGATCTCACGCGTTCTTGTCCAGAGGTGGTCTCCCTGTCTTGTCGAACGCCGACGCTGGTGCTGTTGCCGGTGGGCATGCTCCCTTCCATTCTTTACAGCTTCTCTACCGGATCTCGCAAGTCCGCGTTATGGACGGACATGCTCGCGCTTTCGTTTTCGCACAATGCGCTGTCGATCCTCAAACTCGATTCATTCCAAACGGGATGCATCCTCCTGTCAGGGCTGTTCCTTTATGACATCTACTGGGTGTTTGGCACTGATGTGGTAAGCGCCGGTTGGAGGCACCAGGGTCCTGTCTCATTCTCTCTAGATGGTGAAAGTGGCGACCTCTCTTGATGTGCCCATCAAACTTCTGTGGCCGAAATCGATGTCATTTGCCACGGAAAGGGGGTTCACCATGCTCGGACTTGGTGATGTCGTCATACCGGGCATTTTTATTGCGCTGGCACTGCGTTATGACCACGCGCGTGCAGAGAAGACATTTTTCAGGAAGCCATACTTCTTTGTCACGTTGACAGCATACGTCGTGGGTCTCATCGCAACGATGACAGTGATGCATACGTTTGGCAGGGCCCAACCAGCATTACTATACCTTAGGTAAGTGCGGTTGATGACCCCCCGTTTTCTCCCCTTTTTGCTGACAAGATGTGTGCAATGTGTAGTCCAGCATGTATGCTGTCATTGGTCGGCACGGCGGTTGTGCGGGGGGAACTCGAAGATGTCTGGAGATGGTCAGATGATCGCGAACTGTCAGCAAAGAAGACCGCGCAAGAAGCAACTGTGGCATTTCGGGCGTTTCCAGAAGTTGAAAACGGAAACAGTACGCCACAGCCGAGTAACGGCGCTGATGGGAGTGATCATGTGGACGCCGAGGTGACAAAAGGAGATGACGAAGGGAGGGAGGATATGAGCGGGAGGAGGCGCAAGAGCAGAGGGGGGAGGAAGAAGTTGTGAAGAGGCGAGGAGAGGGTATACTGTCGGTGTATTGAGGAGCGGTCAGGAATCATGCAGGGTTAATGGGAGGACTCCCATGATGATGTGTTATGAGGGAGGTAAGCGATGGGACGGTCTCACGCCGCAACTCCGTGGCTGTCGTAAGTGCCTGGCACAGTGCAAGCTGCACATGCAAGGATGGGGACGGGTGGAGCGATGACGCACGGATGGGTCTCGAGGTGGGTTGGGGACGGTTCCCACTGCGGAGGACGGCGCGTCGGACCTGATCGTCACAAAGACAGACGGGACTTCCCAGGCTCATATGGCCCAAGGGACCGGAAAAGGAAATAGGAGACTGGGCAACATTGCAGAGGGCATGCCGTCATGCAGACGCGTGTTGGTCCGAAAGGAGGGGGCGCAGAATGTCCAGATCAGACGCTGCTTGGGCAGGGGAGGGGAGGGGAGAGAAGGGTGGTACTGAGTACTATGTATATGTTCGCGAGAGGTCCGTCCGGGGAAGACGACGCTCCCGAGCAATGACGGCAGCGACCGGGGCACCGGGGATGAAGAGGAGGAAAGGATGCCATGACGTGAGGGTGGGCACGTGACTGGAGAGAGTGTCAGGACCATGAGGACATCAAACAGCAGACCCCGGACACGCCCGTTGGAACATGTGAATTGCAGGAGGGGGGTCGCCATGCCATAAATGGGGCGAGTGCCAGGTGCCTGTCCCTTGCCTCTTGAGCAACACAACACTGTCGTTTTAACCCCATCTTGGGCCATTTGCTCCTTCGCAGACGACGACGTCGTCCCTTGCGTATGTTCTTTTTTCCTCCGTCGCCCCTCTCGTCTCATCTCCCCACAGCCCGTTCGCCATGCATTCCCTCTCAAACGATGACTGGAATAATCTATTTTCGGCTCCTTTAAACCCGGCCGCCTTCGCCAACCTCGCTGCCAACGGCGTCTTCCCCCTCCCCTCCCCCTCCCTGCCCCAGGACTACCCCCGCAATATCCCCCCTTGCGATCCCCCACCCGACTATCACAACGATCACGCCGCATGGTCTCTC
>JBBPNQ010000118.1:0-33659 GCA_038090975.1 Boletellus pseudochrysenteroides
CCGCCCTCGGGAGGGGATTGACCGTCGTGCCCAGGCGGTATGAATCCAGGCGGCGGGTAGTGAGGAATTGCTTGAATGGGCGGAGGTGGCTGGCCACCTGCGGGGGTCTGCGGAGTTCCGTTTGTGGCTTGCCATTCGGAATCATCATTCGTGGCTGGCGACACTTGCCTAGATAAGCATACGTTGCCGATAAGAATCGGATGCACGCACCGACAAAAGATGTTTCTGTGCACGTGTTGGTAGTCTTGTTCTTGCGCTTGTAAGGGCCCCGCTTGATGCCTTTCTGGCGTTCTTTGCGAACGCCATCTACACAAGAGGCTTGAATGCCATACTTGAGGCAGCGCTCGCACGGACGGGTTTCATTGCAACGCTTGCATGCGTTGGCACAATTGGTACACTACAAGTAGGGTTAAATACGAGATACAAGATTTGGGTCAGCGACTGACCGCCATCTTGACCTGCTTACGCTTGGGACGTTGTCCGTTGGCGGTGGCAGGGGTAGATTGTGGATACTGCGGAAAACCTATTTTTTCTGACGTAAGGAGTACTCAAGGCTGGCAAAAATGCTGCGCACCTTGTCCAGGAGGAGGGGGTGGATAAGGATATATCATTCCAGGGGGCGCTGGAAAAGGAATCATATACTGTGGTCCTGGAGGATTACCGTTGGTGTTTTCACCGTGACTTGAGTCGGGGGGTGGGGCGTAATATAACGGATAGCCAGAGGGGTAGGCACCGAGAGGCTGAGCATACGGGGACATGGCGGGTGGATAGGACGTTTCCTGGGCGACTGGACCCGTATTCTTTGGGTGGTCGTTGGCCATTGCAGTAGGGAATAAGAAAAGTGACCGGCGGCGCAGACAGATTATCTTCTACTTGCGTAAGCAGATAGGCGCGGGCCTGCAGCAAGCAAAACATGTTGGAAAGACGGTGAGTACGAGACAGCAGAACGAGGGTGGTTATGGTGCTCGGACAGGAGAACAAGAGAGGAGCAACTCACTCCGCCCGAAATTGGGTGTCTTCCCGATCCGTCGCCGCTCAGAACTCAGAAGATTTCCGGACGTGGCTTGTGTGTGTCAATAACGCTATTGTATTCGACAGTCTGGGAATCAGACCGTATTTCTCTGAAAATTCAGTGGAACAACGGAGAGGGACAGGCTGCAGTGGTAATTGCGCAAGTGAGGAAGTTGCACGTGCGAACTAAACGCGCTTTTGGGGATGGACCGTGCGCGTCAAACTGCCTGTCTGCTCATCGCGGGCGGCGACGACGAGCGACACCATTCATGCCGGGCGTCTCAGTCGCCTTCGAATTATGTGCCATAATTATCGTCGCCGTCAGTCTGCCGCATGATTTCGTTTTCTCCGCCCCAACCTCGACCAGCTCCGCTCGAACGCGGCCTCCGCATAAAACACTCCCCCTCTCGGCTGCCCTGATGCTGTCCGTTGTTCGGTGTGACCATTTCTCCCCGCCCTAGTCCCTTATTGATGTCTCCAATCAGTAACCTGAATGTGCATTGTCATCCCGGGTCCCCAACACGCCATTCAGGCGTGTAGACCCTCCAGCCTGTTCGTCATCGTCTTATGTAGGATCGAAAGAACACGGCGCAATATTGGTCACCTTGAGCGCCTAGCGTTTCTTGTTCACAGCCATCGTGAATTTCTATACATGTGTGGCTTCCATCTTACCACATGGCTCGTCGCTAGTGTCATTCTGTCATCACTAATGCCATGGGCGCACTCACGGGGACGGTCGAAAAAACTAGTGAGTCTAATACGCCGCCTGCATTCACTCATCGCATTCCGGGCAGCTTTCCTTTTCTTTGATACTCGTGGCCCATAAAATTTTGAACTGATACTCTCAAAGGGCTAGCGCTGCATGTGTTACTTGATCGGAAACAGTAGTCGGGATCTTGTTCGGTCCCGTTTTATCCTGTGGAAGTACGCACCCAGATCCAATCGGATTAGTGATCGTGTGCCATCGAGTTGACGTCACAGCTGCGTGTCCTTCAGCGCGCCATCCTGATAGATAATTCTACTTGCAGTGCTTGACGCGCCAATGCCATACAAGGCCATGGCTACTATTACCCTCTTGGCCATGCAGTTACCGGACCCACTACGAGATCAACGCCGATAGATGCCCCAGGTGCTATAATGAGTAAACGGAAACCTCTCGCCATGTGCGGTGCCCAAGAAGCGACGTGTGTCAGCGGAGTTATCTAGTACCAAGACGTGTTCTTGCCATTTATCGCCATCGTTCGCGTTCTTGTGCTCTCGGCCATAATCGGGATGAGCTCGGATCTACTGTTCGTTCAAGGTTGCAACCAAGGCATGATACTGCTGCAGTGCTTAATAATGTCTTAACAGACGGCTCCCACTCAGTAAGTTTCATCGAACCGTTGGTATAAAAAGAGAGTGGAATTGTTTCAACATATACATCATCTTTCCTCGACATGTCAATCACAAACAGGCCAGCCCCTGGTATCTCATACTTTACTCCTGCGCAAGTGCCTGCATCTGGCACTGCGTATGACCCACAACCGGATGGCAGACCAATACCGAAACTATTCCTGCCCATCAAGATAAGAGGGACCACGTTCCATAACCGTATCTTCGTAGGTCCTATCATCCAGTCTTGCGCGATTCAGCATCAAATCGATGCCAACCATAGCTCTCTCCGCTTTGTCAATATTCTGCGGACGATGGCCACCTTACCGATTGGCACCTAGCTCATCGTGAGTAACCCCCTTGTCCAGATGCCGAGCCGTAACACGTCCCCCAGTTGGTGGTATCTTTACTCGGGGACCCGGGCTATCCATCGTTGAGGCGACGGCCGTTGTACCCGAAGGGCGGATCACGCCAGAGGATGCTGGTTTGTGGAAGGATAGTCAGACCGAGTCGCTTCGCAAGGTTGTCGAGTTCGCCCATTCTCAAAACCAGAAAGTTGGCATTCAACTCGCGCATGCAGGTCGCAAGGCGTCTACAATTGTTCCGTGGCTACACTCTGGATTGGTGGCTGCCGAGAAGGTCGGAGGATGGCCTGATAATGTGTGGGGGCCTTCGAATGTACCGTTCGATGAAAACCTGCCGGTACCGAAGGAACTTTCCAAAGCCCAGATCGAGGAGGTCGTGGTTGCATTTGCTGACGCTGCGAAACGCGCGCTCAAGGCTGGCGTCGACGTGATCGAGGTTCACAGTGCCCACGGATACTTATTGTTCTCGTTTTTGAGTCCGCAATCCAACAAGCGCACGGATGAGTATGGCGGCAGCTTTGAAAATCGTATTCGCTTGGCTCTGGAAGTGGTCGATACCATTCGTGACATCATTCCCGACGACATGCCTTTGTTCCTCAGGTACGCCATCTATTGTTAGTCCACCGGCTGCTGAACTCACGGCACCAGAGTCTCTGCAACCGAGTGGCTGGAAGAGGCACTACCAAATGAGCCCTCTTGGCGGGTTGAAGACACTGTCAGGCTTGCAAGTATACTCGCGGAACATGGCGTGGATTTCCTGGATGTCTCTAGTGGCGGAAACCACCCTAAGGCCATTATCAAGGGTGGTACAGCCTATCAAGTGCCGTTCGCACAGGCTGTGAAGGACGCCGTCGGTGACAAGCTCGTAGTAGGGGCTGTCGGGTCGATCGGAAATGGTGTGGTCGCTCAGGAGGTGTTGGACAAGGGGCAAGCAGACGTCGTTCTCGTGGGGCGATTCTTTCAAAAGAATCCTGCCGCAGTGTGGTCGTGAGTGGCCCAAAGTTTCTCGGTTGTTTTCTTTGACGACGAATTAGGTTTGCCTCCGACTTGGGAGTGGCGATAAAGATTGCGAACCAGATAGAATGGGGCTTTGCGGGTCGTGGTGGCAACGGAAAGAATATAGACTGGTAGCGCGCATGTGGATGGGAGATGGAGAGAGCAGCTCGTGTCTCATGAAACCGCCGTTTTGAACTCGCACGGTAATTCAGCGTCATCTGTGCACCCGGCTCGGTGCCTGGGCAGTACCGACCGGCCAGGGCAGGATCAAATTTGAGAGTCCGACGCGCAGATGTGTGCGGAGCAGAAATCCCCTGCCGAGCCTCGGCGAGCCTCCGGCTTTGCCCTACCAACGCGTCTTCCATTCTCTGATGAGAACATCATTAATGCTCAGTCCACATGATCCGACACACAGGTTGTGTCCATCTCGCCATAAGAACATTCTGCGCGGGTATGCATTGTTCCCCCCCGCTACTCACCCGCCAGCAGTAGCTCAAATCTCTCATGTATGGCGATACCAACATTGTCTTCATCGTCTTCGCAGGCCTTGGGGCACTGTTGGTCGTGATACCCTTCCCAAAGGCGATAGGTCAGTAGAGTATCCTTACAGTGTGCTGCGACACTCACCAAGCGAACAGCGTCCGGAAATATGGGGACATCCATGCTCATCCTTTGGACCGAGTTGGCATGCTGGCTCCTATTCGCCAACGCAATACGCTGGAATCGGAATATCGAAAACTGGGCTCCCGCTTGGTGTGACTTTTGTACGTCTACCTAACATACCCTTGCGTTGGGCGTAGCGAGGGCTAAGGTCGATCAAGGTGCCTATTTTCTCATTGCCGTGGACGTTGCTCTCGTCGGGACCGGCGTGTCCATCAACCGTCGCCTGTACATGATCGTGACTTTGGACCCCAGAAGACAAGAGGTATTGCCACAGCTCCTGACGACACAGTCCACTAACATGCTGATTAGAGAGCATTCAACGCGATCATCGATATTGTCATGTGTCTGGTGATTCCCTTGCTGTCCATTGTTCTGGGTACGTTTCGCCCGCAGTGCACAGGTTTGTTGTCCACTTATCGCGTATCAGAGTACGTTGTCCAGCAATATCGGTTCTACATTTACGAGGACATTGGCTGTATTCCGGGTGTAGGCACCGTCGATCTTGCTTTCCCTCTTGTCTGGATGCTCCCCTTGTTCCTGGGATTCATATCAGCAGGATATGCTGGTATGTAATACAACATGTCTGGGAAAATGAACTAACACATTGTGTCTAGGTCTTACCATTCGAGCAAGTCTTCGACAGCGCCACAAGGTGATAGGAGAGTCAGGAGCGAATTCCGCGTGGAGTCGACGCTTAAAGGCCATTGGGGTTATCAGCGCAATTTACGGGCTGGTGCCCCCTTCAATAGCCGTCGCCTCCATGGCAGCTGCATATCCAGTGACGTCCTGGCCTGGATGGAAAGCCATCCATTCAACCATTGACGATATCGTCTATGTCCCCGCGCAAGAATGGCAGTCGAGCTTCATCGTGATCACCTCTGCCGAACTGCGGCGCTGGACAATCGTATCGCTTGCCTTCGTGGTTTTCGTGCTTCTTGGGTTAACCGCAGATGTAAAGAAGATGTATCGGATATCATTCAGAAGCGTCACTGACCAAGTCTCCCCCACCGATCAGCCAGGGTACGTCTCATTGATTTCAATCCCATATTTTATTCACCAATTCGTAGCGGGACCGCGCTTGAGCAAAACTTGGATGACAACTTGAACGATCATTGGGAAGGTATTTTGGGTTTCTCATACATTTCTTCAACAACTCACCCTGTGTCCCAGCTCTTCGGTCATCCCACCTCCACTTGAATGATTCTTGTGTTCCCTTTGAGAAATCATTTGCGGAGAGACGACGAGACAGTCTCGAATTGACCGATAGACTTGGGTCGGATTCGGACCTGGAAAGCATCCAGCTTACAGTACTTGTCTCCCAACCTCCTGACGTGAGACACTCGACTCCACCTTGAAAACCGCCTCATTAAAAAGTTGGCCTGCGTATGCACGACCAGCTCGTCACATCATTAGTATTAGGTTCTGGTGCCAAACATCTGCGCGTCGAACTTTGGCACTCACAGACTGTGTTTTATTACTACCATTTCCATGCAGTCGAGGATGGAATTTGTACTAAAAGTTTGCGTCGCATGACTTTGTATTCAAGCTCTCTTTTTGTCAACACTGAACCAGTGTTGTAGACATTATCGTAGTACTCACACATTCCTTGTTTCATTCACACCTACTTTAACAATAATACTTATTCGAACATCCCAGTCATCTTGAAAAGTACGACTGAAGCTGAAAATCTAGATCTGAACGTTACTGAAACGTCAGAGCTGAGTAACAGTCCCGGATGGACATCTCGCGTCTTGAACCACCTTCAAGTCGCTACTACGCGGCCCGGGCGGAAGTTGATAATGGAGCACGGTATCTCCCTCCCACAAATTCGAAAGTGGGTTGTTAGTTCGGCAGACTCATCCGGGACTTGGATCAAACCCCATTCGCGATCTACTTTTCCACATTTTTGGCACTGAACCCGCGCGGGCCACGCCGTCATCTGATCAGCTGGCTGGCTGATTTATGACCGGGAAAATAGCCGGCGAGTCGGACACCGTTCTACCACACGTTCCTCTTTCCCCCATCACCGGCCCCAACTACAGAACAAGCTCGTAATGTCGGGCACTGAAACTATCCCTGGATGCTCGGATTGGCGCCCTCTATGTGAGCGTCGTAGAGCTGTTCAGGACGCATCCATCCCAGAAGCATGGCGGATCAAAGTGCCGCCGGACACATCCCTGGACGTTCGCTCCGTCACAAGAGACTGTGGACTGTTATCGCCACGAGAACTCGACATTATCGAACTTGGCACGGAGGATGCATCTGCTCTGGTCCGTGTCCTCGCCGACAAGCACTCGGGGTACACGAGTTTAGAGGTCACTACTGCGTATCTCAAGTGCGCCGTCATCGCGCATCAAGTTGTGAGTCTTGCATTCGTGGATCTCGCTTTTCGGGGTATACAAAGTCGTTTCGTTGTTTAGACAAACTGTCTTACGGAAATTTTTGTTGAGCGTGCCCTCGATCGGGCGAGGGAGGTGGACCGGTATCTGGTGGAACGCAGAAAACCCATCGGTCCTTTACACGGCTTACCGATTTCGCTGAAAGATCAATTTACCGTGAAGGGCCTGGAGACGATCATGGGTACGGACAGATCTGTGAAGCATTCGCTGACCGCTGACACCGCTCTTCCCTCGCAGGATACGCTTGTAACATCGGAAAGTTTGCAGAGGATGATTGTGTCCTTGTCGAAATCTTGTACGAACTTGGAGCGGTGCCGTTTGTTCGCACTAATGTCCCACAGACACTCATGGTGAGCTCCGTTACTTCTGTGGTTTGGGCAGAATGAGATCGTGAGGTCTCCATTGACATCGGGCAGTGGGGCGAAACGCATAATAATGTCTTTGGTCGCACGACAAACCCCTACAATAGGAAGCTTACCCCTGGTGGTTCCTCCGGCGGTGAAGGCGCGCTCCTTGCAATGAGAGGCAGCCCCTTGGGAGTGGGCACTGATATAGACGGGTAATATTTCTGTCCGTGGTCGAGGATGAGGTCTCATTTCGAATGACTATAGGTCTCTCCGCATCCCCAGTGCTTTTTGCGGACTGTACACGCTTCGGCCGTCGTACGAACGTTTGCCTTATCATGGCGCCGCGAACGCGTTGATGGGTCAAGAGTCCATTTCTTCTGTGCTTGGGCCGATGTCTACCTCCATCTCAGCGTTGAAGCTGTTCACCAAGGCAATCATAGATGCCCGTCCCTGGGATCGCGATCCTCTTGCAATCCGAAAAGCGTGGAATGAGGAAGAATATCGGCTTGTAGAACACGGCGGCGGAAGAGGAATGTGTTTTGCGATATTGTGGGACAATAAAGTAGTCAAACCACATCCTCCTCTCATTAGGGCCATGAACATGGTCAAAAAAGCGCTGGAGAGGGAAGGACACCAGGGTAAGTTAATCTTACTGCAGGTGCCCAAATGGAATCTCAGCCCGCTTTCCCAGTTATCGACTGGGAACCACTCAACCATATTGACATCTACAAGAATGCTGTGCGTTCACGGCGTTCATGACATAGTTTGGAGCCCCATCTGACTCTCAGAATATAGCAAACCATCTTGGTCGCTGATGGAGGGGAGGACTATCGCAGGAGTTGTGAGGCATCTGGTGAACCTCTGATTACTTCCATGAGCCCAGAGACAGATCCCCATCCCATTGACTTGGAGGTTTCCCTCGTGAAGAGTCTAGTTGGAGCCCCGAGGAGCAGAACTGCTTGGGAGGTGCGCTCGTGATATTGTGGTATAATACTGTCTTACTTCCTTTTCTTCCTTAGCTATGGCAACTCCACACAGAAAAACGTGCAATGCGCAAGGCTTATCTAGACCACTGGAATGCAACAAAGAGCAGGAGCAATACTGGAAGACCGGTTGATGCTATCATTTCACCTGCCGTGGCATATACCGCCTGTCCACATGGATTGAACTAGTGCGTCACACTCCGACCTGCATACATGCACCCCCACCTCCGTCCTCCTGTTCAGTGATTCGTTCTATACGACCCTCGGAAATGCGATGGATTACGCCTGTGCGGTCTTTCCTGTCACGTTTGTCGACCCCAAGCTTGATCTCCCGGTCGCGCCGCACGACTTTCACAACCACGAGGACGAGGCGTTTTACAAGCTCTGTATGTGACTGTGTATGCACGACCCGTCGTGGATTCGAACCTGACATGTAACAGACCATCCAGACGTATTCCCCGGAGTACCTGTTGGACTTCAACTCCTGGGTCGTACGCTAGAAGAGGAAGCGGTGATCGGTATGGTAGAATTGGTGGACGCAGCCATCAAGAAACATGCCGCTGACGAGGTACGGGGGGCGTCCGGGGAAAAATAAGACGGGTCTTGCAGCAACAAACGTGAAATCTTGAACTGTTTCTAAACTCTGGCATATAAGCTAACCGGTTTATTAACTACTCATTCCGTTTATATAGCTACAATGATAAATAGTCTGAGGTACGAGACATATTAAGGCTACATACACTGTTTGAAAAGTAACAAAAAAGGACCTATGGCTACACTGATTGATTAGAAAATCCTTCAAAGCTGATCATAGTAGTTGGACCAGTCCTCGTCACAATCGGGCTGGAAGTCAGGGGGAGAGCCCATGTCAGGTATGCCGGGGTAAAGCTGATCATAGTAGTTGGACCAGTCCTCGCCACGACCGGGCTGGGAGTCAGGGGGAGAACCCATGTCAGGTATGCCGGGGTAATACTGCTGGTCGTAGTGGTGGGCAGGATCGGAATTAGACGCTGCATCGGGGTCGACAAGGGGTTGCCAAGCGGGAGAGAAGGACTGGGTGGAATAACCTGTAGAAACCGATAAGGACGTCGATCGGGTAGTGCCGAACTTGCCTACCCGTTGGGTGGGACGTCATGCCCTCATGGTTGGTTGGAGCGCGTGTTTCATGCGATGGACCGGCCTGAACGCGCGTCTGATCACCACTCATCTCGGAAGGGGTGACTCTGGAGAGTATGTCAATTGCTTTGGGCGTGAAGCTGTCAGCAGTCGTCCATGGAATGACAAGTGGACGGCAACCTTTTCTCAGGATCTCGTACCGCGTTCGTAGCTCTGTCCTGGTGAGGTTCCTGATGATGTCTCGAAGCATGTTGAAACACTCCGTCTCCCTGTCGCGATACACTCTTTGCTGATCAGCTTTTTGCCGAGATGAAAACGAGGGATGCATGTCCGGGCCCTCCAGTTCAATGAAGTCTCGGGGATGGTGGATGGTACTATGGTGGATGGTACTCACTGTGCCCGGTGCTTAAATAGCGGGCTCGACATCACTTATGCCATGTGCGTGGTGCGCGTGGACGTGAAATTAAATCCAACCAACCCCAGGGGTAACTCTCCATGGCAATACCCCGAGTCAGGTTCGTGGCCCATGTTCGCCGCGTGAACGGCTGTTAACAGATAAAGATACGTGCGCCAAGCTCGGTTCACGGAATGTGTACGCCCTGATAGTACCGAACGCCCAATACAGATGGCAAATGAACTCTGAACGCATAAGACTTGGCACGCTATAGCCTGTGCACCAGACGCGTCCGAAAAGCCACGCGTGGAACCTTGTCTAGTCTCGCGTCGTGAACCTTCGGGACCGTCGCAAGAACGTGGAATCGGATGACTTGACCTCTGGCCCTGTGCACGGTACGCCGGACCGTCCGATTGCCGATAACCTTCAAGTTCCCATTCAAAGTCAGCAGTAAAGGCTTCTTCGGGCCCGAGTACTTGGTGCAATCCACGAGATCTGGATGCCATCAAAGGTTGTTCGTGTTCATTGCCCTCGCAACGTATCTAGGACTGACTCGAACCCTTGATCAGGTACCAGCTACTATGGCCATGCAAACTGTCTGCACTGCTCTCATTTGACACGAATTTGTAACGTTTGACGTACGTCCAATCCCGTTCAGACCCTTGCGAGGATTTTATGTACACAGTATATCATAACCTTTCTTAAACAATGGACTTCATGAGTCTCTGAAACACTGGGAGTGGACGCGTTGTCGGCGTGCCGGTATGCATTCGCTGAGCGTCGCTCAGTGGTATTATCTTATCTTATCTATGTACGTCTATGCAATGTAACCAATGGGAAAGTTCCGAATTACAATCCTTCTGTACTATGGAAAGGGTATGGTAAAATGTTGACAGAGTTGTAGGTAGAGTGTATCAAATGGTGTAGATAAAGTGGGTAAAGGATATGTGGTGATGGCGCGCGACGGCTATCGAGTAAAACTAGATACTGTGTAAGCTTGAGCAGGTAGGATCCGGGGAATGAGCATCTCATCTCAGCCGTTGTGCGCGAGAGACTTGAACGGACTGAGGTGTTCGAGTATGAACGGACGTCTAACATACGGAGAGACAGAGGCAATACGAGAAAAAGTCAAAGAACGAAAACAGGAGCGTGCAGTGGACCCAAGCACAATACACATGCTCGGACCAGGACTGGGGACGAGCTATAGCTGAACAAAAGCAACGTGGTCAAAAAGGCTGGATAGACCGGTAGTGTGCCGATGGAACGGCCGAGCGAATATCAGAAGGGAAGACGAACGATATCATATGCGATCGGGCGTTGCAGCCCGCCACGAGCGTGGCTGCGCCCGTGCTTGTATATCCAACAGTAGGGGCGGGGATTCCTGGAAACCGAAGTAGGTCGGCCGAATCTATGCCGTTGATATACATCTGCTGTCGAATGAACAAATGTCACTTACACAGCTTGTACACCCGACCCGGGTCAACGCACAGCAAGCGCTTACCACACAGGCTATGTCTCTTGAACCTCCAAGCCACCGCGATGACCACGGGCCGACCAAAAAAGGTGGCCATAGGTACTGCTAAATTAAGTATAGGATCACGATCGATTCGACCCACTGATTTTCCCTAATAATCACACTTTTAGAAATCCCATCGATGTCGGCTGAAACTTTGCCCGGCTTGTCTGAACAGCGACCAGATCTGTGATCGACCTCTGCGCGTTGCTGGAGCGTCCAGTGTTCCCCAATTCGGAGTTGCCTGCTGCGGGGTCCTGTAGGACGACGAGAGCAGAAAAAAAGAGCGTTGACGATCAATGCCCAACACCCGAGTCATCGCTACTCGTAAGTCCAACACGGCCTTCCTGGCAGGCCATCAATCGACACCGCCGACCAACGAAAGTTGCAAGGGAACAAAAAATCAAGTGAGCTTGAAGACGCACACGCTACACGTGCGACGAACACGTGGACCCGTTCAGGCGTGATAGAGACAGAGTTTATATCGGATCTATACGTTGGTTGAACTCATGTCGCTCAATAAAAATTTTGCCGACACCAAGAACAAGTTGATCGGTTTGGCTGTTTGACGACGGCGAGTGTCAATGTCATGACGTGGGACAATGACTCCTGGGTGGCATACCTTGGCTCGTTAGATCGCTATAACTGGTGCTCTTCTTCAGAGGACATGTATGCAAAGAGAAGGAGAGAAGTGTGCATACCGGTGGCGTTGGGATAGAGTCGATTCAGTGCTAATTGGTTTTCGGCGCTCCGCGCTCAGTCATGGACGGGGCCCCAGGGAAATCGATGATAAGAGTTCTCCGATTGCAGCGAAGATTGGTAGCTGCGCACCGCCCTGGCCCTATCGTGACAGCCCTTCCTGATCGGACGAAAAACACCATTTTAGTAGAACTTGAGTATTACTGTCACGTCCATCATTGAAGCCCCCGCCGCACAGACTCTGACGTTGTTCATGAAAGACGGGATACGTGCAGAACGTCTAGTACAGTTCTCGAAAGAAAATGAGCGGCGAACGTTTCACGTGCAGTCCAGTGGTCGACTTCGGAAGGCCCGGATATCGAACGCGGTGCTGAGCATAGCATCATGGCATGTAGGGACGACGTTACCAAAACAATGGGTTATGGAGCAGGCGCTTCGGGCCTTTCCGATGAAATTATGTCTCAACATATTGTCACAGCCTGGGCGCTTCAAGGGGCCAGTGCGCGTCTCTTTACATGGCGCCTGAATATTTAAGTACGCATCGATGTATCGGATTGTTGAAGTCAGATTCCATCTCGCGCAGAGGTCGCACCGGCAGGATGGATTGCGCAGACCAAGCTCCTTGTCTACCCCTACCCCCATCACCCAAACAAACCAAAGTCATTGCGCAGAGGCAGTATCGTGAGAAGGAGGGGGAATGTTTTAGCACGCTTCGAGACGTCATTAAGGAGCTCACCGGAGAAGAGGTACAGAAGCGGCAGGAAATCCTGAGAAAAGGTTGTGGTTTAATTGTTACCCCAACTTGAAGTGTGGCTGCTAATAGATCTACACGAGAAGCGGCCGACCTGCTGTTAAAAGCCGTACCGGATGTCAGGAAGGAGAGGGAGGCTCCAGACCGGCATGGAACGGGGCCCGCTCACTTGGGTAGGGAGGTCTATTTGCAATACGATCGACACTCTGCTGATTGCTTTCTAAAGGCTACTTCATCCAATCGGCTCGAGCCCGGCAACCCAATAACGAGCTCAATGCACCGAGTGTCTGCTACACTACCCAATTCCATCATGATGACCGGGAGTACCACATCATGTCTAGCGTGGTGGACTCTGCTTTACCCCAGACCGTTTATCAGGAATATGGCGAAAATTCGTCTCACTATCCTGAAAACTCGGTTGACTTGTCTTGCTCTTCAGCAGAGCAGCCTTGTTACATATGTCTTGCCCACTGTTACTCGTAATAATCCTTGTCTTTCTTGCCAACGGGGTGGCCAATGTTTTCTCTCGACCGTACGTTAGCATATCAACGCCAATAACGGAATTTCCGGTAGATCAATCATGAAATAATTAACCTTTTTTTGCGTGTGCGCGTTAATCCGTAAGCGAGGCTGTTGCCAGTGGTGTCTTTGGGTTGTTGTGCTGGCTCACCCATGGCTGTGACACTCGGAGATCTGCGGGACAGAACAGATCTTCCTAGGTGATCCGAACAAACGCCCAGTAAGGGATCCCACTGGCAATGTTATCAGTTGAAATAGAAAACGAACGTGACCAGGGCCTACTCAGAGGGCTCGACGGCAATTAACAACGATGACCAAAGAGGTCGACGTTGATTGCGACGCTGCGGCGCAACGAGGCACGAGCGCAGCCAAGTGACGCCGATCTTACTTCCCCTCGCGCTTCTCCCCGCTCGCTCCCCCCTGCCACTTCGCTACCTTTCGCACCCTCCTCTCCTCACCCTCGTCTCACACTCGCCGCTCACCCTCCTGGGGCCTGGAGCGCGCAACCCCCCGCCACGTAGGTATTCACCGCGAGGTTCCCACCCGCCCCCCGCAGCTCATGCCCTACCCGACGGGCGTCGTCTTCTGCTCTGGCCCGGCGAGCGCTACGCGCTCACGCCACACCCTCGCTTACCTCCGTATCATCCTCTTAGTCATTTCCCCTGTAGAATACACTGTCGATAGTGTTCTACATTTTTTCTCCTTTCTCGCGTGCCCAACGATGTCCAAAGAGGAACAGACATGGCCACGCACCGCGCGCGTTCGCAAGATATGTAACTAATTCATTCAAAAGGTATGAATTACACTGCGGGTTGTCGCGGCGATTCAGAGTCGCCGGCAACGCCGGTCCGTGCTTAAAAATCCATAAATGTAACCGAAGTTCCTTGGCAACTGATGATTGTTTCCTTTCAGAAAAAAGGGTGTGGAATGAGTGGATTACTGGAGTAATGATGCCCACCCTAATAGTCATCCTTGATTGCAAACACGGTACCAAAGGCCTTGATCAAGAAGGGCCCGAGGACCGCTGCCTGCTGAAACACCCGCTGGTGATGCACATTACTTGTAATGTGTGGTTTTTTCGGCGATTCCAACCATGTACATTAATTACGACCGATTTGTACTGTAACAGAAATTTAAGGAGAATAGCAATCGAGGCCATATACACATCTATGCCAGTCGTAAATTACCAGAGGGTACACATCGAAAGATGGCCACAGACTATGGCAATCCTCGTCCCCAAGCAGCAACGACAGATGAAACTACTGTCCACTTGTCGCTCCATAGGCGTTTCAGCCCATCTCCTCCACTTGCCCTCACAATGCCATCCATGCATGGGGTTTTACTAGATTTCAACGCCATCGCTGCCCCAACCACGAGCAATGCACCCATGAATAACACTCTGCGCTCTGCAGGCGTGAGTGCACCTAGACGAATGCTGATCCTGCGCGGGTCCAATAGTGCCTTGCTCGGCGTCCTCGGTGAAACCTTTCCTTTCTTCGCTGAAAGGCGGGGACCGAGAAGAGGCGAAGAGGGTGGCGAGGGTATGACAATGTGCGAAGAGTTGACGAGGGTTTCCAAGTAGTCGTCGGTCTCGTTGTATAGCTGTTTTTCGGGTATGGCATCCAGCGCTTTGGTGCTAATGGGTAAAGGTCGCCACGTTCGTGTAGCACTATCGGGTCCCATAATCTCGGTGACGCGGAGTGAAGGGTGAGAGGGTGGGTACGCGGCTAAGAGGTCATCCGCTTGGCGCAGAAGGTAAGTAAGGGAAAGTGGTGCGGGCTTGTATCTCGATTTACTTGGCGTAGACTTGCCAAAGTGCGACGCGGGTGCGTTTGTCATTCCAGGAGTCTGCGTTGGTGAGGAAGGACGAGTTAGGTCTACAGAGGATGAACGCGAACGTGGCGGTACAGAATCAGAGGCCGATTGCAAGGTGTTGTAATGATCGACGCGTCTTGCCTCTTGGGGTAATGGTGTCGTCGATTGTACAGGGGAAGAAGGTTCTGGCGAAGAGATAGGCGAAGCTGGTCGTGAATCGGGTAATGGAATCGATGCGGGTAATTCCAGAGTTGAGGTGTGTAGACCACCCGCGGAGCTATGAATTATTGCTTCTGGAAACGAAACGGGTTTTGTACTCGGATTAGAGCTGTCAGCTGGACGCGCATTACTGCTCGGGGCCACATCTGATGGGACAGCGCTTTGGTCAAGCTCATCTTCATTTTCCATGGCACCGTCATGGAATACACGTGTCTGTTCGTTGATATTCGGAGGCACGAGCGTTCTGTCAATGGCTTCAGCGCATGGTTGCTCATGTAAACCAGGTCCTCCATCGTCTGAACAAAATCTCCTCGAGGAAGCCGCCTCATTTTCCGTAGCACGATCTACGTCAGTGACGGTGCCCTGGACAAGATTATTATTGTTTGAGTTGATGAATTCCGGCTCTGCATCAACCAGCTCTGGTATTCCCCCTAACAAAGAGTGGATCATCCCTTCTTCATCTTGTTCGACAAGTGAGTAGATAGAAGATTTGCGGTATAGGACGAGCTATGAATAGGGTCAGCATCACTTGCGCCAAAAGCTAAAGGAGAATGCAGACAGACAAAAAAAGCTGAGGTTAGTCGTACTCACAGCAGCGGCAAGCCATACCACAGCAATCGGCTCCCGTGACAATAGGAAGTCCCATACGTGTTGAATAAGAGGAAGAGTGGGGACATCGTGCGAGAAAAGTGTAAGGAGATGAGAAAGTGCGTGGTACGGGAGTGGCGAAGTGCTGAACGAGATGCAATCAACGTAAACGAGTAGGGATTCAAGTTCGAGGGTACGCACCTTTCAAGGAGCTTTGCATATGCAGGATCCGCAAGCCTCAACAAGTTTCTAAGTACTCTGGCATGATATAGTTGCACTTCAAGGAATTGTAGATGACACCGCTGGGTCTCACCTCAATAAGCCGAGTATTGGTTCAAGTCCAACCCCCATCGCATCTCTCACACGATGAAGTGCCATCTTTTCCGCACATGCGAGGTGAAGAGGCCGCGGCAAAGTGAGAAAGAGGACGGTCATAATATCGTGAAAGCCCTGGAAGTAGTGAAGTGAACGACGTTTCCGGAACAACAACACGAGGAGTCCATGCAAGTCGTTCTGGAGTGCATCTCGAGCGGGCGTAGCGCCGGTCTCTGATGCCGAAAATGTAATTCAGTGCATGTAAGAAATGCCAGCAGTGTGATTTCCGTACCTCCGGGGTATAATACAAAGCTCCGATCTGTGTCCAGCTTGATTTGGCGTTCGTCTGCATGGGGGTCTGCCACGGACTCGTCCATCCCTTCTTCCATCGGATGTCCGTATTCATTCGTACTGTCTACCTCTGAGTATGGAGGTGGATCGGAGAGCGGTTGTACACCGAGGAGAGCAGGCCTAAAGTCATTCGGTCAACATGAAGTGGAGTTATGAAGGTTGGGCGCAATGTGCCAACCATATTCTGGCCCTGTCCTCCCCAAAGCCCTCCGGTTGGAGGCTACGTTCTCTAAGCAAAAACCAGACTTGCTCGTCGTCACTCGGGAGGTCCATGAGGCCTTGAGGGATCAACGCATCAAACCTGTCCTGCACTGGCCCACCGGGTGGACTGGAGATATTACGTCAGCAAGATTCGCCTGTGATTAAGCGAGGCTGGTCCCATTGCGATGTCGAGGACAATCTGAATGCACTGTAACTCAAGTTATGGATGTTGGACACACCAGTCTGCATATCAGACCTCTATATGAAGGTTATGGACGCTCAAATCAAGTATTGCTGAACGTAGCGTTGCCACGACCTCCAACGTCCACGAAGAGTCGGAAAGTGACTAGCTAGATTGAAAGCCCATCATTGGATCCAGCATCGACATCCCTAGTGTCCCGAGTACACCATCAACATCAGTCACGTTTCACCGCCTCCCACGTGAACATCCACCACCTCAGCCCCACCCTCGGCCCCACCGTGCAACACGACCTTTTCGTCAATGCTTCTCCCCACCCCGTCCTCGCCCTTCCCATCTTCCTCGTCGTCACTAACAGCTTCCTCTACGATAGCTCCTTCCTCTCGCAGGATCTCGAACGTACTCTCAAGCACGGCGAGGTTCTGCCCTGCGCAGATGGACCTGACAATCTGACCTTCATGTGCAATGTGTTGCGTGCGTCGGAGTGATCGAGTGAGGTAGGTCGAGAGCGCACGGAGCGGCCAAGTGCTCGGGACGAGGGGCAGTATCTACATGATCGAATACGTCAGTCATGTCAATTTGACGGGGGGGGTATTCAAGATCCAATGCACAGTAGTTTTAACACCCCCTCAAACAATGAACTCATCCCGGCCACCAACAAAAGTCACGATATGAAAAAGGACAATCAATGAAAGCACACACATCGAAAGTTTTCAGCCTTTTCGCTTGAGAGCTCAGAAATCGCGCCGTCTGTTGTCTGTCCCTGGAAGACGCAAAATCTAGTTAATCTGTCCGCTCCTCGGCGGGGGCGAGACTCACCCATCCTCCATGTAAACTTCTAGCAGTATCTTCAGCATGTTGCCGTCCTGTACTCCATTTTCTTCTCCCTTTGCCCCACCGCTGCCTCTTGCGAACCACCCACTCCAATCAGACAACCCACACCCTTCCGCGGCGCTCACGCCCATTTTTGTACTAACTACCCCCATCAAACCACCACTCGACGCATACGACTCCGCTGTTGATGTGTCCCGCAGAGCGTACAGTGTCTGAAGTGCAATCCGTGGAGAGGGGGTCTGATGTCGTCACGTTGGGGTGTTTGCGAACACAAGTGTAGGAAAGACAATGCACGACGCACCTTCGAATGTAAAATGGCCATTTCAAGTCCGAGAATTTTATCCCACCCTCCATCAGTAATCCTGTTCTGTATATCCTTGACAAGATTTTTACCCTCCCTGAGAGACTGGAAGAGTAATAGTGTCTTTATGCGTGCACGCTTCGATGGGGAATCGGGGGTCGTCGACGAGAAATAGGACAGGAAGGGTGAGCGTTGCGGTGAAGGTAACTGGTTGGGTGGGGATGGTGGATCTGACCTGGGTGGAGGTGGAGGTGGAGAAGACGTCGACGTAGCTGAGGTGCTTGGAGAGGAGGCATACGATGCCGCTACAGTGTGTACATCAGCCCGCGGTTACAAATGCAGCTCAGCACATCTACACAGCCGACAAACCTTTCGCCTTCCAAAGTTTCCCGACACTTTCGTCCCCAACATACGCCAAAACCTCCTCCACGCAGTTCCAAACAAGTTCCTCGAATAACTCCCCCTCTCTCGTTGTTTCTTTTCCACCCCTTCCGAGTCCTCGACCAACGACTAACCATTCTAGATATCGTTTCGCAGCAAGTGCACTGGTATTCCGGAGCTCGGAAAGAATGACCAGTTCGTCGCCTTTTTGAATGTCTTTTTCTCGATCTGCGGCTTTATCCCTCCCACGACTTGCGGCACCGGTAGGTCGGCGATGTCGCGTTGGTTGTAAGGATGTTAGCAACTGTACGACAAGAACCAAAGCACCGTTCCAACGCGAGTATTAAACAAAAATCGCGGGTTGATTAAAGTGAATTACACATACGTGGACAAAAAGCATATACGCACCTTTAGCCCTCTCTCTACATCTTTCCCAGCAAGCCACGCTGCCCACTTCTTCACCAAGCTAGTTCTCTCATGTTCGTTTAGACTCAGGCCAATTCCGTTCGTACAATTGGACGGGTCAGGCCGAGTTGGAGCGAGTATTGTAAATATCTGCTCCAGTGGATCGAAGACCAAAGGATCAATATATGTTCCCTCAGTGAGACTGTTTCGTATTTTTGGGGGAAGAGAAAGGTATTAAGTGGGCCGGGGTCACAGGTGGAGGACTGTCGGTCATCATATAGGGTATCACTTACCCAAATAAAATATCCATAACCTTCTCTCCATCTCCAAACACTTTCCACATCTCCACCAAGGCACCCCAGAGGTTCATTTGCGCAAGCGCGGGTGCCAAAATTTCTGGGCGAAATGGAAGCGCAGGTTCCGGAGGGCTGCGTGACGAGGGGTGAGAAGTGTGTCGTGTATGTGACGGTAATGTTGGGATCGAGATTTGGTGATTGTTTGAGGGATATATATGCGATGTTGAACCAGGACGTGAGGGTGGTCGCGAACTGGACCGAGAGACAGGACGCGAGGAAGAAGTAGATGGACCGGGGAGAGAAGGAACAAACAGTGCCAAGAGAGAGTGAACATCTCGCGCATGTGCATAAAGAAGGGCGAGGGCCGTTGATGTCACCTAGTTGAAGATACAGCGTTAGAATCATTGCCCAAGTCCGCACGGATGAGAGACATGTAACGAAAACGCAACCATGCTAGCAAGAAAAAGGAAAGTAAAAAACCAGATGACCACTATCAAAATACGCAAGTCCACGACAAAAAGGGACGATGATCGAACTTTGGAATATAATGTAAACTCTGCCCGATTGCTCCCGCTCCAGATGAATATGCAGCGTAAAACAAGTAAAATACGCACCTCGACAACATCCCTTGACCACATTTCGGCACTTCCCCACACAGCAGCCAATATGCTTCTTACCATCTCATTGGCTTCTCCTCGCAGCCCTTCACGCATGGCAATTGTTGCTGGGTGTGTACGCGTTCCACTCTTCATGTGGGAGTCGGAGGTTGATGGTTCTGTTTCGGCAGGTTCGTCTGCGACTGGTGAACCAGGTAGTGCGCCGGGACGCAAGTAGGGAGAATAATTCCTGACTAAGTTGGTGGCGACTGAATGTCAGTGCCCGTGCATCATTTCATTTTATTTGGTGCAGATGGTAGGGCAGGGATGAGTGTTGTGAGAAACATGGGAAGAGAGGGGAAAGGGGTGAGTTGAGTTGCCGGTAGGTCGATTGGTGGTTGGAAGTTGACGCAAGGACGGAGGGTGGGGAAGGGAAGGAGAAGGAAAGGAAAGATGTAAACTGACTTACTGATATCGTCGACACTGGTCTCATCGGGCATATATTCCTTAACGCCATCCCAAACCTCGACCTCGACAGAATTCCCCTCGCTACTCGTGATATCGCCCTTCTCATGATGTCGAGGTTCGCTAAACAAAGCAGGCCGCAGTTCATCGAAGTAAGAGACAGGGACACGAGGATCGATAGCTCCCTTGATGAAGTGGGCTGTTGCCTCTCGAAATCTGGTTTGGCGCAAGAACGCAAAGGCAAGACATTGGTGCAAGTAGCGCAATGGATCCGTCTGTGCACTCTTCGTCAGAACGTACAAGCCTGAGTACCGTACACCACCCACATTGTCGCCCGAATTCGTGCTTTCCTGCGCAAGATCCGCCTCAGCGCGTTCTAGCAGCGCTTCCGCTTCTGCCAGTCTGCCATTTTGAAGAAGCGATTCTACTTGCGCAAAAAGTGTCGAGGGAAGGAGCGAATAGATGGAAGACTGGCCGAATACGAGGACGGCTGAGCGAGGATACGACGAATGACCCATCGCGAATGAATGCGCCTTCGCTACGGGCAGCGTAGTCGGTATAATAGCTCACGTAAGTCGGTGTTGCTCGATCTGCTTCAACACTTAGCCTATGACTCGGACTCTGTCTTTTTCACCCGGGATGCATACAACAGGCAGATGATGGCTTACAAACCTACACCATTTCCCTCAGACCCCCGGACTGCACAGCAGAATTTGCGTGCTCATCCTGCCCATGGCCGGTAATCTCACGTACCCAAGGTCGTCAGTTCATCACATGTATGTCCGAGTCATTGCATCACACTTCGAAGAAAATGATGCGAGCTGATCGGACCCGTTCGGAGGACAGTCTGGACTCGGAGCCGGCCTTTTGTGGTTTCGCCTCATTGATATACACAAAGACATAAGCCCTTGTCTATTGATCTCAAAGTATCAGGTTCGATGACATTGACTAGACTAATAAGCATGCACGGTGCAATCCCCTGGCATGATATCACATCAAACCAATCGCACTTGGCGGGCGCCTTCCGGTCTTACCACTGTGTGGCCACTTCTGAATCTGGGTTCCAGACACAACATGAATACTGCAGTATCGTGTCTACTTGTCGTACATATGATATGCATACCCGACGAAACTGGTCGTCTAATTATTCGACGCCCAGTGTGTAGTGACGGCGTACAGCGAAGCAAAACTACATGATGTCGCCAAGTAGGTAACGTGACAACGATGAACGGATAGGATCGACTGAAGGCAAATAAGAATAACGACAATGTGGAAATACATTCTATTTCATTCCTCGTACTGGGTCAACTTTAACGCTCGTCAGTCTCGTAGAGTAGGAGAGAAGTATGGTAGGACTTACGTCTAATGTGAGCGTCCGCGAACTGTTGACATCCTGGTCTCGGTATATCCCCACCAAAGAGTGACCACGCTCGTACAAGGAGCCCTTGAGACTGATGACAATGAACTGAAAAGACTCTGATGCTTGAGAACGAATGTAATTGGCTATCTTGGCAACGTTTGTGTTGTCTAGAGCTGCATCTACTTCATCCAGAACGAAGAATGGCGCAGGTTGATAGCTGACGCAGGTGTAGGGCAAGGACACACTGAAGTATATCCAATGAAGCTCACCTATGGATCGCAAAGAGTAGCGCTAGAGCAGCGACCGTCTTCTCCCCACCTGACAATTGTTCCATATCTCGGAATCGTTTCATTGGAGGCATAGCATGATACTTGATTCCAGCAGTGTAGGGTTCCTGTCGAAAGCACAAATCAACATCCCAAGAAAATGGCCATGTCTCCTCAGTATTACCTCGCTGTCCTCTAAGCTCAAGTACGCGACACCTCCCATAGGCGCACTCTTGCCCTTCGTAAGGTCCTTGTACACCTCATCAATCCGTTCAGAGATATGATTATATGCTTTATTGAATAGTTCGCATCTACAACCAACGATCAAGATACTTGCAAATTCAGTGATCGGGAACGACCCTACCTCTGGCGCTTGATTTCGTTGAATTGGTCTCTGGCCGTCTTTGAGTCCTTGCGTGCCTTTTCTGCCTCTCGTTCAGTCTCGATGAGCCGAGCTTCAACATCATCCAGTCTTTCAATCGCTTTCAGATTTGGCGCCATACGTTCGATATCTGAGTTTAATTTGCTAATCGATGCGTCAAATTCAGTAAGAGATTCTGGATTGTTTCTCTGCAAGTGTTGAATTCATACTCTTGATCGGGACACTTGATGACACAAACTTACAGCACGCTCCTCATCGTCCAATGCAGTAAAATCGACTTCGATGCCGTAGTCTTGGACTTGCCTAGGTCGTTGAGTACCGTCCTCGTCTTCATCAACATCCATAGCCACTTCTTCACGCAGGTTCTGCATCGGGTTCAGCACGTCAATGCTGTGTTAGATTGGGTCCTCACCTCTTCCATGGGCACATTCTTCAGGTTGCCTGCTACAAGCGGTAACTTGATGTCCTCGAGCCGGCATTTACGATACATCGAAGACCGTTCGAGCGCCAGCTTTTCAATTTCGTCATTCTGGAGTCGGTTTGATCAGTGGATGATGCAATTATGTACGGAAAATCACGAGCCATCGACCCAATTTCCTTGAGTGCCTGATCGAGCACCTTGGCCGCGCGCGCATGCGTTTTCTTCACTTGTTCCACGACCTTATTATTCTCTTCCAACGCTTCGTTGAGTGTGTGGAGCTCTTGTCGGAGATTTTCGATTGCTTTTCGGCCCGATGCAATCTCGGCTTGGATCTGGCGCTTCTGCTCCTCTAGCTCAACGACTTTTGCTTCCTCGTCTTCTTGAGTTTTCTTGAGCGTCGCTAGTCTATTTTGAGTAAGCTGCAGTTGCTCTTCCTCGAACTGGATTCTGTGAGTGGGGGGAGTGATGTTAAGAAGATGCCCAAGTTAATGAGAAGTAAAAATATACTGGTGTGTCAAGCGCGCAATCTGTTGATCGAATCGATTTCGTGCCTGGCTCTCCTCCTCCGCTACTCTGAGCTGACGTTCTTCATACTCTCGGATGTGATCGACGCCAATCTTGGTGCAGAAAGAGGAGAAGACGCCATGCTCCGCTTCGTCAATGACCGACTGGAGCGTTGATATACGTGAATGGAGTGTGGCATGCGCGGTTTGAGCCTATGCAGAAGAAGACTTGTGATCGAAGCGCAAAGGAGATCGGGTGTTCGCTGACCTTTTTGAAGTCGGGAGCGAGCTTCCTAAGCTCACGCTCGACATGCTTCAGTTCATCTTTTGTACCATTGTGGCGAAGTTTAAAAGCGCTCTAAGACCTCGTGAGCCATGAACCAAAGGCGATACAACGCAAAGGGTAGGTGTACGAACCAAATCATCCTTAGTTACCGTGATAGCACTCTCCAGCCTCGTTATCTCAGAAATAATATTTTCATCTGCTTTACCGCGCGACTTGGAGCGATTAAGTTCCTGCAGCTGTGCCAAAAGGTTGTCCCGGAGTCGAACAAGGCCTGAGATATTCTCTGTAAGTGGTGCGATATTAGACTGGATAGGCACCGACAGACCTTGGACATCCTTTTCTTCCCACTTCTTTCCAGACCCATGCGTACTTCGTCCACCCGTCATCAACCCGCTTTTATGGATGATTGTCCCTTCGAGCGTAACAGCTGAACAACGTACATGTCAGGGTATCCTCTCTCCTCCGTGACCTTCTTCCACCTACCTTTCACTTCTTGACCCTTCTCCCAACAAACATACCTAGCTACGTCCATTGTGTCACATACCAGAGCATTCCCGCACACGTGGTGCATCGCCCGTTCAACAGCAGGCTCGTACTGGATAACATCAACAGCAAGTCTGGCCCCTTTGGCAAAGGAACGGAATTTGTCATTAACAGGCTTCACAGAGATTGTGTCGAGTGGCAAAAAAGTTGCTTGCCCGGCTCGCTGGGTGCGCAGGTACTTTATGATAGGGTGAGTTAAGATAGGGATATATAGATACGTGGGACCAACCTCGATACATTCGATCGCTGTTTTTTCTTCGTCGACGACTACCGCGTCGATGTTCCTACCCAAAATTACGGATACGGCGGTCTCGTATTTCCGCTGCGTAGGCTTGCACAAATCTACTACTCGCCCTCTAACACCTGGGTTTTGTTAAAAGCCAGATTAGGGATGGCTTCAAGACTTGCATTTGTAGGTAAAGCATACCTGGAAAGACGCGCTGCAGGCTTGCAAGGGTCTCCTTAAGCCTCACCTCCCTTTCAGTTTCTGTCTTATCAATACCGGCTTGGAGGAGACGTTGATAAACATCTGTAAGCTTTTCGTTTGCTTCCGTTTCGAGGCGGCTGAAGAAACACTAAGTCTCTATGCCAGGGGAAGATGAATGTGTGACCATGAAATACTCACGTTATGCGGGTCCGTTCACTCTGATGATTATCATATTCTTGCTTAACATGCGCTAAGTCAGCCTGCAAAGTTGCCAACTTTTGCTCGAGCTAACAAGATCCATCAGAAGATCTATCAGACAAATAACCTGATACCTGTGCTGTCTACGTTACCTCCGTCTTTTTCTCCCTTTGGGTATTTGCATCTTCGGTCAGTTTGATCTTTTTGGTTTCCATCTCCTCTATTTGAACTTTCAGCTGGCCGAGCGTACGCGAGGCAGTCTTTTCTTCCCTTTCGAGCGTCTCGAGTGATTGGCGCTCAGACACTGCCAATATACTTGCTTGTGCTTTTCTAAATCGATCCAGAGAATGAAGGAACGTACTCTTTCCGGATGTGGGATGGACTTACAGAGCACGGTACTCGGTAAGACTTTCTTCACTTAAGGCGGTGTTATCTTGAGATGCCCGACGATATGCCTCTGGTTGTATGACACACCGATAGTGAATGAATGCGCACCCAAGAAACACTAGGACAAACCTGTAGCTTCATCCGCGGCTCTGCGCGCAGTTTGGAGGTCACGGCGAAGGGTACTCAGCTTAACTCGTTGGCGCTCCTCATCCTTTCCAACTTGTTCACACGTAGCTTGGGCATTCTGAGCTTTTCTAGTGGAGTGTTTAATTTTCTCGTCGGTAGCGACCAGGTCAGGCTCCTAAACAGATGTCAGAACACGGATAACTTGGACTCATAGCGGAGATGCACCGACTTTGGACTCGACAGCCTTTTCCGCCTTTTTTACTTTCTTTTCTTCCTTGACGACTGCGGTGCGGGCTCTGGCTTGATCAGCACGAGCATCCTCCAGTGCCTTGTCATGTTGTTGCTGCTCTGCACGCAACCCTGCAAGGGCGCGTGACTTCTTCTGAATATCTCTGGCGTTGGCTTCAAGGGCTTCTTCGATATGGAACAATTTATATAAAATTCTCCGCAGGATGAGATCGTCCTAGAAGAAAGACGCATATAGGCAACAGTTACGCAGATTATCAGAGCCACTCACTCTTTCTTGACAAAGACCCTCAAAGCGCTCTGCTTCACCCTTTTGTTCTTTATACTGTCGTATTTCGCCAGTAATGCCCCTCCTCTTTGTAAAATTGAACGTAGCATTCTCAGTAGCTCGCTCCTGGGCTTCCTTTGCCTTCTCGTAATCTGGCGCCAGCTCGAGGGATCCAGATATTTGCTCGATGAGACGGGTAAGCTCCCGTGGCGATTGGGAGGCGACAGCTTCTACATCTCCCTGGAAGACGAGGAAGTTCTTTGCTTTGACAAGAATGTTATGGGAGACGAGTGCGGTATTGTAGGCGGCATACGTGACAACCCTATCATTGAGTCGATACTCGGATGCACCGGTGGTAGAAATGCTGTGGGATGGTGAGATCCACGAGCAGAGGCGAGACTAACGCGAGAGACGCACGTGCGCTGGAAGAACCATTCTTTCCCGTTTCCATCCTCGTATACGGCAAGGACCCAAGCCTTCTTCGCAGTGCCCTCTCCTTGATTCTCCTCTCCGTCGCCGTCATCTTCCGCGTCATTTTGATCCTGAGTGTCCTCCGAGCCGTCAGCGGGACCCCGCGCGAGACGCCGACCTCGGTAAACCAAATCTTTCAGCTGGCTACTTCGGAGTTGGGCACTCTTTACACCGAGAACGAAGGAGATAGCATCCATGAGATTTGACTTTCCAGCACCATTTGGGCCGATGATGGAGGTAAAGTTCTTGAAGGGGCCGATAACTTGGTGACCGCTGTAAGGATGTGTCACACCATACGAACAACGAGCGGGGCGGAGACTCACCGATATGATTTGAAGTTGGATAACTCGATGCGAACGAGCGGCATTTTGCCCGGATTAGGGGAACAGCGAAACGACCACCAACAACCAGGGACGCGTCCAAAAACACGTGCGTCACAAATAGTCACGGTCACGATCGAGACACCGAAATTCTTCTCCTGTGGCGGTTATTGTAATAAAAATGAATGTTCTCTGGATACGACTTCAAACGATTGAAATGGTATTGCAAAGCTCAAAAGAATGACTGGAATTCTAGTTACAGCGCATCGCGAGGATACCCGAAACAGAACCACCCTTCCCGAACACATCCTTCCAACGACTATGTACTTGCAGCACGGGTCACATACAGAATTGGGTTTCATTCTAAGGTGCTCAGAGCGCATGAGCGAGTTTAATATGCTCTTCGTGATCGTTGAGGGACAAGAAGTCACTACTAGGCTTCATGGCATACTGCGGGACATCAGACAGTGAATGTATTTGACGGTGCGTGTCTACCTGCGGGTGTAAACATTGAAGCCAACATGACGTCAAGAAGGCCGCTCACTTACTTCCACGTGGATGGCAGTAGGCTCTCTCATGGGCCTGGCGCGTGAGTGGTGTGGACTTGCAATCACTGCTCCGCCTGACCTCTGATCAGAATGACTGAGGGACTATAATGAACCACCGACAAATGGGTAAAAAAAACATGTCGCGTACTATACCTCGGGGACAGCTAGATTGAAATTATAGAGACGACGGACTACACGCGAAGCCATGACCTATGAATGGTGGATGAGTAGAGATTTGATGCATCTAACCATGACCTACTGTCGAGGCTATGGCCGCAGGAACATTGAATATGACACTCATGACGGCATTTAGGTTGATAATCATGAATATCGTAGCCAATAAGTTTGCCAAGAACCTGCCCACACATAAGTGCTAGACGATCAGAGAGGGAACGGACAACGTACGCAAGGATGAAGTAGACTAGTCCATCGGAGAATACCATACGGATCAGCTTACTGTGGTTTCCGGAAGTGCCAGAGATACGTCGAGTCCACGCTAATTTGTACGCAGTCAGGCAGAGAACAACAAGATCGAAACTCATGGAATAGATAAAAGTGGCAGCGAGAATGGTCGTGTTACTCTTGATGATTGTACAGCCAACACCTGGGATCCAGATCACCTTGAGCAAAACACCTAGAAACGAGATCAGCACATATTAGGGACTGATAGTACATTCACGCGCCTTGCAGAATAAGGGACCAGTGCCCAAGGATAAGCAGGACTAAAATTCCAACCACCCATTTGTTTTGGGACCAAATGGCTATACTGTAGCGATTGCAATGAGTGGCACACACGATGAGAGAAAGTAAAAACTTGCGTGCGAAGTGAAAGATTGATACTAGCCAGACCGAGTGCGGAGTCACCGGCAAGCTTGTTGGAGTTAACTGTTTTCGCTCATACCACGGCCATAATGACAGCGAACCTGGTTGAACACATACAGAGCTTGACAATTGACCTTCCTGCGTTTCCTCTTGAAGTACGATCAGCTAGAACAAAGAAATTAACTAACGTTGGTGTGTCAAGAGAAATCAATCTGCTATGCGGGTCAACCATGCTCGAGACCAGGAATAGGTTTTCTTACATCCCGATCATTGCGAACAACAACAGGTATCGCCCAGCGAAGTAAAAGATCTACAATATGACACCATCACCAGCACTTTCTTTTCGCTACAAAATCTAAACTCACAAGAGGCCAGCGAAATTTCCTTTTCCCAAAGATAACCGCCCAGTCGAAATCGAGAGTGAGAATGACTTCCCACCTAATGAAGGTACACTCAACCTGAAGTCTGAGATACGTGATAATCTGGTCTTACCCATAGAGACCCAGCAACGCATGCATCAGTCTATCGAAAATCACTGCGCAGCGATTCCTCATAGTTGGCAAAAGGAAACAAACCAAGAGATCTACTGACTCACCTAAGTCCGTGGAAAGTTCGGAAAGTGACTGCCAGTTGGTCATTTTGACAGTATAGGGTCCGTAGAGAGGAACGGTTGGTCAAGCCGCGAATTTAAAGGATGCTTAGAACAAAGAAAAAAAAGTAAGATGAAGGAGTCCGCCAGCACCCTGAGTCCTGCATTTAAAAGTCTCCGCCGCGTTACCGCTTAAGTACTCCTTGATATGCTTCTGTGTCCGTCAAGGACGCCCTCAGTGAATGATACAACGCTCGGAAGCCGAACGCGCGGTGATATCGCTGGTGCCAAAACATCGCCGGCGGGTTGCTTACTAATGGCACAATTGAAGATGGTCACACGGAGGTGAAACAACAGACGTACAATCGATCGAGCAGATACAGTTCAAGTTGAGGTCTACTCACTTGACTAGCCATTGACAAAAAAAACATTTTAATGGTACAAGGTATTCCCTTGAGTGCCCCTGAATACAAGCCAGACGGCGGGGCAACACGTGCTCAATAATCCGAAGGCGGCGCGATCACTCTTCGGACCTTCTTTGCTGGCTTACCTCCTAAGGTAATCTCCGCTAGTCCGCATAGTCCCGTCTCGTCTCGAATCCCCAGAAGTGCGGCTACTAATGTTGGTGGCATGACCAAACCCCAACCCGGCCATAGGGTCTTTGGTCGTAAGATGACCTTGTTCTGGTTGATCCATGGTCCGTGACCGGTCGCTGGCACAATGGATGTGATTGACGCTATCCCGACTTGACCGGGCGTCACGTTACATTAGCAGCGTAGTACTTGGCCGAGTGTATGAACATGTACACTGTATGCTGCTTGAATTACATAAGGCATACTCGGCTTCGCCATCGCCTGGTAGTTTGCCTCAAGTTCACACAAGTGGCTCCGCACTCTTTATAATCGGGGGGGCTGGTATAGGTATGCAAAATCTTCTTAAATCCGAGGGATCCTTGGAACCGGCGAGGGTTTGTTATGTCTGTCAATGTGAAGCGAATCATCGATCATCGACGACGGGGATGAACAGACATAGTAGCTGAATGCACCGTTGCTGTTAATATTGTCCGATAAAACTAAAAATACCTACGAAGAGTTAGACATGATTCACAACAGCATCAAAAAAGAATCCCTTATTAGTGGGTTTTGCAGACCACTGGAACCATGGGTAGGACTTGATTTGCCAACACCAACGGTATTTCATGTCACTTCTAGGCCCACCCCGTTCTAGTGGACGCTGGTGAACCTGTCCGGGGGCAAGCAACCGAATCAGTAAATCAGGACAAGGGAAAATGCGTAAATTTTACTTGTCAGTATCACAAAGGATAGCAGCCAGGAATATTCTTTTTCGTCGGCCGTCCTTTAAAATTAGAACTCTCAAACGACGTCTCTCCAGTGGTTTGTGGGAAGTCCCCGCGAGCGATATCAACATTATAAACTTGAACGTCCCTGCAGGATTACCTTGTTTGGTAAAGGGGGAAAAATCGAGGGTTTGAACGTCTTGAGCGTTCGAACGTTCAATTGTCCCCGCTGTCACCACAAAATGATTTTTTTTTCGGCTCGTGATGTCAACTTCTTCGTTAAGAAGTGGAATCAGTATTGACCGACGGTGAACTTGGTCGTCAGTCACGACGTCTTGTCTTCCGCGTTTAAGGTACCCGCTGAAATTGACACCGAAAATCGTTTTCTCCTAAGTAGAGTACTTGGCTAGGCTCTCGCTGTCCAGCGAATCAACGAATCGGCTTTCTAGCTAAGGCATGGCTTTGCTTTAGTGTTACACTGCTTTCTGTGACCCCGGGGGAGAGGACCAATGTTAAAATGGTTCTATTTATGTACTCTGCAGCTTCCAGTGGGGCCCCCAACCCCCTGATAGCTGCATTTTGCCTTTTATTATTATTGTACCACTTATAACATTGTTTATAAACACACACTTGCTTTGAAATTCACTGTCTGATATTTTTAAGTAATTGAAATAACAAATGAGTTGAAATTCTGCCAAGAAAAAGCACAAACTGCCAGAATGGCCATGATATGTCAAAGCTAAGTCCAAATATAGCACTGAGAAACTCTAGCAATAATTCAAAATATATTTGTGTGTCTACAGTTATCACATTGCGATGAATGCTCGAAACAGCGTCCATATGTATCTTTGTCTGTGTCAAACTTTGTTTTACCCTCGTTGCACATACTCTCAGTCTTTCTGTGTATCATTTTTAGTAAGGTGGTGGCACATGGGTGGGACCATTCGTATTTGGATATAAACCAAGGTTACTTATCCTATCCATCCTAGCCGAGCGCAAATAATCCCCTGCGGCGGTGTGTCCACTAAGTCGTGTTTCGACGTTTTTTGTACTTAGTTATTTTTACAACAACGGGGCGCCACTGCATCAACTGAGTCACGCGACAAACGGCTACCAAAAGAGGACTCCTACATGGCCCTAGCGCTACACGCGACGGTAACGGGTTTGCCGAAAGGTGTGACGCTTAGTTTCCGTAAGTGCCAGCCACTTCTTTCGCCGCCCGATCTCTTGTGGATCAAAAAGTAAGTGGTCGTAAACAGCACCTCTATTTAAGCTCTTGTCGAACGTCAAAAATTTAGGTCACTGCAGCTTGTGCGATGGCGACGTGACCCTAACCTCTGGTTGGTGCACACCATCTTGTGTTCCTGCTACGCGATCAGCACCACCAGAATCTGACAAGGTTTGAATTTGCTATGGCGAGGAATCGCCGAGGGCTGGCGCGATTATTGTGAGAACATGCTCTCGAGCAGGGACGCGTTCGAAGCTTGGTGTGTAACCGAAGGCGCATCAACGCGTCGGAAATGGTAACGAGCCCGCGATTGGCAATTGGGTTTCCGTTCCACGCATATTTCTCCGAGTAAACAGTATTCGAAACGACCCACTAAACACCACCGCCGAGGCAGCGGCGATATCGCAATGCCCCTTAAAGATTTAAGAATGGTTTTCCCCCCAGCACCCATCATATCCACCACTTGTTCGTCTCCCTCAAGTACTTGCTGCCACCATCCATTAGTTCCGCCCCCGATCAACATATAATGGTCGACTGGCAGTCTCCAGCAGAGGTAGCGGCTGACGCCGGTAGGTCAGGGTATCCTGTGGGGTTCTGGTATTCATCAGTGTCTTCGTTAGTCGCTTTCAACAATTTTATGCACGCTCTTTTGGGTATCTACGTGTAAGTCATACTTGGGGATTTCGCATACACGCACTTACTCATGCTGCATCTTTAGGTGGGAGTTTGTTACCTCACTGGGCTTTGATTGGCAGTTTCTCTCCGGAAAGAAAAAGTTCAAATGGCCATTGGTAGGGTTGTCTGTCACCGCTAATATTGATCACTCGGTGACGAGTTCCCCAGATATTTTATTTCGCGGGTCGTTACTGTCTATTGTTTGCTCTCATAGGAATGTGGGTGTAATTTCTTCATTCTTGGTGATGCCGTTCTGGAAGAAACTCGTAGTACTGTTGCTCTCAACGTCAGGACAGAAGTCGATTGCCAGGGCCTGTATACTTTCAACCAGGTATTTGGAAATGCAGCCATCGGGCTGGCAAGCATCAATCTCTCGATCAGAACGTAAGCCAGCCGATTGAGTTCTTGGTATAACGTTCCTTACACTCCCCAGAATGGCAGTGTGGTCACAAAATAAGTATCTCGTTGCCTTCCTGATCTTGGTCATTCTTGGTCATTGGTCTCTCTTGTTACATGGTAAGTAGTTTGACAGTCTGTCGGGCATTCACATATCCCACCTCCTAGGCATTCTTCTCAAGGCTGCCTGGATTCAAGGCACTTGTGTTATCACGTACACGGACAACCAGATCCTTGCCACTAGCTTTATATATTCCATGCTTTTCGATCTCACCGTCTTGTGCTTAACTGGCTGGAAACTTGCTTCCCCTGCTTCTGGCCGGTCTCAGCTTATCAGGCTTATATTTGGTGACGGATTGATCTACTTTCTCATTGCGTAAGCCTGCATATATGCACCTCAATAAATTGGCTTTAGGTGGTTCTAACGCACCTGTGTCTAGATTCTTGGCGAACCTCCTTGCGACTGCGAGTACAATCATGTTTCGTTTCACTTCCTGATATCAATCTAATCGACTGTTCGCCTTGTTTCTAGATTTTCATGCTACTGAACCTGAATGCGGTTATGTCGATCATTGCCAATGTTCCCGCAGCAATCGCGTCTACTGTAAGTAGACCGATTGAATTACCTTGCCCCCTTTGCCCTGCGTGCACTAACTCTGGATCAGATTGTAGCTAGTCGAGTTGTCCGGAGATTAACAAACTTTACTTCCCCAAATGCTGAGCTCTTTACGTCTGTATATCCAGCCATTTGGTTTTGCTCTCCTGATACGTCCTGCTATACAGTTCCACTGCTCAGTCGACGGTTGCATTTCGCACACCTGCAAATTTGATGTCTCCCCACCACATCTCTGTAAAAAAGGGAGATAGCGTTCACATACGGGTCTGTCCTCCAGATACAGTGGTTTTCCGTGCTAATCAATTCGATGGGGCACGTTAGATGAATTCTCTTGTAAATCGCTCGGATACGGAGTATGATGCTGCGGGAAGAATTATCCAAGGCGACGAATTCGATACTGAAGCACAGGCTATCAACGAAGAATTCAAAAAACCCCCATATTAGACCCAGCTCGCCACACCACTCAATCCAAGGCTTCCTGTCCGTTGCCGACTTGCTCTGTCGTGTCTCAGGATATCCTGCAAGTTGCTGTGCCAATGAGTAGAACTTCTCACATCGCTCGTCACGGAATCCATTCGCTTTTAATGAAACTGTTGGGTCAGAGGTAATTTGCACTCTGGTGACTTTGGTTCGAGAACGACCAAAATTTTGGACTTCTTCATATTTCAACCCATCCCCTTCCTCACTACACAAGCCACTACGGTGGCAGTTTATCTTGGTAGCCGTACACGGGCAGAGAAAATAGACAAGACGAAATCGTAGAATAAATTTGCACGCTGTATGATCAGGCCTCAACGGTAGTGCCATTTGCCGCACAGAAGATGCAAGTTTACTCTTTCAAACGTGGATGGAGGTATGATTGGATATGCCTCAAATCTCGCTACAGGCCCCCCGGGCCCAAGACATATGTCGCCGGGGGAACATGTTTGCATTCACGAGGCATCAAACCAGCAACACTATCAACAGCCCGGCCTTGTCCACCGGGCACAGCCGGTTGCCGGCCTGTGACTCTAGACAACTCGACTTTGAAGCTGGGGTTAACCATGAACGTTCAACTTAACCTGACCGTTTGTCATCCTCGTCTCTCCTCCGGGCAGGACTCAAATACAGCAGTCGTGGCCAAGTCACTCGTTCCCGCTGTTCTACCTGCCAACTACGTGCTAATAAAGGTCGACCGATTTGGATATTCTG
>JBBPNQ010000119.1:0-33606 GCA_038090975.1 Boletellus pseudochrysenteroides
TTTACTGTATTAAAAAAAAAGATACGACAAAAGGGTCGGATCTCAATGGGGGGTCACGTCCCGGAACCGAGGGTCGGACCCACACCCCCGTCCGACATCATTTTCAAAAGTCGGCAAGATAGCGGGTGCGCCAAATCCGCGAACTCCTTGGAGCCCACCGATGAAGGCGGAGCGATTGCAGGTCACCGTGTGCGATGGCCGAGGTCCGGCGGAACACACGGAACATGCGGAGGTGCATTGTATGGGCCAACCGCGTTTCTTCGCTCTTCATGACCGCGATGCTCGTCGACCCGACCTACAAATCCTGACCCCCCGTGATCAGTCAATACCCTGCATTCTGCCCCGATTGCGTATCCACCCTGAAACACTCGGTCCGGTGCTGGCGCCTTTTCACAGGCTCCGGTGCTTTGTAGCGCCAGGTGTCACTGGCACCGGCCGGAAGGCACTTCCTAGACCGTCTCCGTAATCACACCATGCAGAGGCGATGACATCGATACATTCGTGACAGGGCACAGTGAGCTGAATACAGATTCTAGGACTGAATGTGAACTGAAGGCGATGAGTATACGAGGCTGTGACTAGGAATTTCTGATATGATAAGAAAATAGCTATGCCGTATGATTCTGGTAACAATATCCATAAGTAAAGATATCCATGTGTGGTTACGCACGACCGATGAATCAAGGCAGTACCAGACTGCCATGGCCGTGGTCGGGAGTCTCGATTTCTACGAGAGCGACGGCCCCGCCCGTTACCCCCCAAAGTGACTCTAAGCGCGGCCACGAGCGCTAAAGTCTCTGGACAGCGTCAAGACGACCTCCCACCGGTTATTCCGAAACATGAGTGAGGACAAGCCCGCAAACACGGTGGTGCGGAGTAGGCAATCTATGCGACGTACACCACCATTGCGAGTGCGATCAAAGTCGCGAGATGCATTGCACCGTGCATAGAACGTGGTTTCGATGCGAGCACGCTTCGATGGCGACATGCATTCCCACTCGAGCTGGGTGATTGGTACGTGCAGTCCTCTGTGTATCGCTTCAAGGACGTCCGCGACAATCACTCCAGTGGGGTTGTAGGCTGCGATAATCCAATCCTCCAAGAGGAGGTCAGAGATGACCCGGAGGGCCGTGACACCAGGCTGCGTAGCCAGCTGAGCCAGACGATAGGCTGCAACGACGTGGCCAGCTACGCGAGCGGTATGGCGGGGTGGGTGACGGATGTCCCAGGCAACGGGAACCGGGTGGTGGTACCTGGTCCCGGTGGGGGACGAAGCGAGCAGAGGATTGATCTCCACTTGTTGGGATTGCATCGTTACGGCGGATGCAGCGTAGGGTAGGGGTGGAAGAGTTGGATGACCGTCCAACGAACCCGAGTCTTTATGCGACGGGATAGCTGTGACTCGTCATTGGCCAAGCCTAAAAGACAAAGCCTCAAAACGGCGAATGTCATCAGGACCATCGGGTCGAGCAACACTTGCCTTTGAGAGGCCCTCCTATTCAGGGGATCCCGACACCTGGAACGTAACATTCCTAAAGCGGACTAGAGCCCGCCATCGAACATTCGAATTATCCCTAGCAGGAAGTCCATGAGGCGACTGCAAAAGACATGTCGCGTAAGCAGGCGCCAACTTGCTGTAAATTCGCGAGGCGACATGTGTGAATCTTATCAAGGTCGGCCACATATAGGCTATGGCGGGAATGAAACGGAGGCCGAACACAAGTGTACAATCCACGGATGCCGACTACTGAGCAAAGGCGTCACTGGAGCTTCTGAATAGCGGGGGGAGCGCTGCTGGACGCGCTCGATGAGGGAGTTCATAGTAGTAGCAAAAGCTCAACACTCGCGGGAAAAACGAGAGACACAGCCCCGGCCAGCCGTCCACCAAACCAGCTTGCAGAGGTTCATAGATCAAAGGACTTGCTGTGAAATTGCAAGCATGCGGAATGGCGGTGGCTACGACACACCGTGGGAAGTTTGGTGGGGTGTCGGAAATGGCCGCGTTGATAAAAGTCCTATGCAATTACTGCATCCATGGGTGGCAAAGTGGTAGCCGCCGATTACCACTGAGTACACGTTCGTGACTAACTAGTAACATCCTCGGCCCATGCGCATCATACCAAGAAATTGAAGAAAAGAGAAGAATTAACGTAATCAGTATGCTGAGGTGAGGCGCGGGTAACGAAAACCAAATACATGCTGGAATACATTGATAAGACATTGGCCCTATGATAGACCGGGGTCATGGTAAACATTTGTTGTCGCAAAAACCATCTCGTGAAATCGGTTTGATTGCGGAGCACGAGGCATGCAGATCAATAGTGAAATCTGGATATCGGATCCGTGCGAGAGGTCGACTTGAGGAATGTCGGTGTTACTTGATGCAGGGGACGTTTGGGGTATTGGTGGGCGAAACAGATAAGTGATTTCAGGTGGCAGGTAATCCAATACATGATGTCTCCAGAACGATGTGGTTCGCGCTGTCTGTGTAGTCCGAGGAGAACTTGCGGAAAAATTACATTTCTGGGCTGCCACTGGCTGGCGACAGCGAAATGAATTGCAAGGTCAGGGCCGCACCAGAGATATCGGCTCACTTTGGCATCTACCCATAGAGGCGGCGGCTCATCAGGTACGGCCCAAACATCCCACATCGTGGGTCGATGGAGCCGCTGTGAGTATGGAGGAGGTCTGATTGCCAACATGGCGTCTATAGCGCGACGTCGGGTGACGAGGCGATTCCAGATCATAGCAACTGTCATGAAGATCGCAAAGATTGACAGGGCACTGACAAGGAACCCGAACAGCAGGGAAGACGTATTGCTGAGAGGGCTGATAGGCGAACTCGATGACGGGGGTGTTGTCGGCGACGGAACCGCTAGGGACTGGGTGGACATGGTTGTCAATGTCTGGCCACCGTGGGCATTCTCAGGCAGAGTTGGGGCGACACATCTCGGGACACCACTGCGCTGATCTGTTTAACATCGGTTCCGATTGGTCAATCTTGGCAGGGGAATATGTCCATAACAGGTAATTGACCCCTACAAGGGTGGGGGTGGCAATGTTTCATGCCAGGGCAGTCAATTACAATTTCACAGGGCGCAAACCGTATCACCATCCACCATCTGTCCATGACACACGTTCGGTCACGACCGCTCAAAGTGACTATCCCACTCACCATTGTAGTTCGCTCTTTTCGCCCTCCTCACGTCCTCCATGAGACCCATAGTGTGTCTATCCAGCATCTCAACATATGGCTTTAAACTCGTTTTCTCCCAGTCGGCACCTTCTCCTGCGAAGTCCAGCTCCCGGAGCAACTGGGCAACCGTTGGGACACCACGTGGATCAAACCGGTCGATATCCGATGGATCCACGGGTACACATACGCGCCCTGTTTTGGGATGGACACAGAAAGGTGCCTTGAGCAGATGGTTTCGGTGCTTGGAGACTTCGGCATCTAAACGGGGATAGGTGTATTGCAGAACAATATCTTCCAATGCATGCCGGAGGCGTTGCTGTTTGGCAGCGTTTCGTCAGGTTAAGGAAAGGGAAAAGGTTGACTTGACTCACATCATCGGCCTTTTCCACAAGCTTACCAAGCTCGTTCCACTTCTGTGCGGACGACCTACCAGGGTTTTTCGACCATTCTGTGCGAAGTGTCTCAATAATTTCTTGGTCTTGAATTAGCTGGAGCAGCATCTCCCAACCCTCCTCAGGGCCGAAACAATCTTGATCGTCCAGGACCAGCGGGTTGAACAACATGCGGAGGGTAGACAGAGCCCCCCACAGCGATGGAGGGAGTGGTCTGTTACTAGCTCGGACATTTACTTTCTTCGCCATCTCTTTGCCACCCTCGACGACTGTCAAAGCGCTGACGAGCGCTCTTCGTTGATCATCTGTCAGCTCCATAGCCTGCGAATCACTTATCCACAAATGTATCCCTCTTCGACCAGAGTAGACCCATAGAAGACGGCGGAAGCCGAATTGGTGGACAAGGGAGTCATGCAGGACTTTGACCGCGGCTGCGATAAAGCCCCAACAACGAGAACATATGTCTGCTGCGGAGCAACATGTGCGAACGCCGTCGTAATCGGTCATATCAATATCAAACACGAGTTCACGTTTCTGCGGTGTGAATGCGGAAGGACGAACGGTTTTTTTGTCGCGTGGCTGAGACTCGATCATCAGTTGCAGATTTCCAAGGAAGCGAAGAAACACACACTTTGGCGGAGTACACTGGACCAATCTCGAAACGCGTTGGGTTCAGTGCCAGGACCTGCTTTTTGAGATCTTCTGCGGTATTGAAAGAGTGGTATCGAAGATACACGTCACCCTGAAGGGTGAATGCAAACTCGCGATGGGTGAAGAGCTTGGTTGGAACGTGTTCGTGGTTTAACCAGGTGAAGATCGACTTGAATGGATAAAGCATCCTGTAAAATTGCAGCATGACCTCTGGCGAGGTGTTGGCATCGTCTGTGGTGGACGACATGACCAAACGGGCGTCGCGTGCGTGACAATATACGCGTGACAATAATCATGTGATGTGGGTCACATCATATCGTGTTCTCACCCCATCTCAGGGCCATGTCTGATGGCTCCTTGCCACTTGGGTCCGGGCTCAAGCGCTCACCGTTGGTCATCCGCGCCAGCGACGCTGTTAATACGCTGGTGGTCGTTTTTGGACAGGCATTTCTCACCGATCTCATTGTTATGACTTTGATCCGTACCGCGACCTCGGCCCTTGATTGGTATGCAGAAATGTCCTCAGCCTCCCCCGACTTTCTCCGTCAGATATAAGTTTCGTTGGCTGTCCAGTCCAGTTCTTCGCTCTCCATCTCTACTATGACTATCGCACTCACCCCACACTGGTCTGCCGCAGATGGCGCTCAGAAGCTCAGATTGGAACCGAAGCGCAAGTCCTCTTGCCAGACTGAGCATGATAGCCCGTTTATTGACGTGCCACCTATAGCGAAGCCGCCGCCCGCTGAGGGTCTTCTCCCCCCCGCCTTCTCTCGGGAAGTTCACCTTCAGCGTGCTCTGTTGCAACTGCGCTCCAAGACGAGCAACATTGAAAAATACATCTACCTCTCTCAATTGAAAGATGCCAGTGTGGATGCTTTTTACCAACTCTGTCTGGCCAATATGAGTGTTCGTACTCGAATCAACGACATTCCCTTGTACCGATAATTCTCCCAGGAAATTACACCAATCATCTACACCCCAACCGTCGGAGATGCCTGCTTGCAATACTCCCAGAATTTCAGGAGGCCCGAAGGCCTTGTGCGTAGCGGTTTGCCTATCAGGAACGTATCTTTCTACTGAACACACGACAGTTCATCTCCATTCAAGACAAGGGCAAAATTGGAACCATTCTCCGCAACTGGCCGACAATAGATGAAGCACGCATCAGCGTTGTGACGGATGGAAAGTCCATTCCAGCTCGTCCAAACTCGGTAGAGCTGAACGAACCCTATAGGTTCCCGCATCCTTGGTCTGGGTGACCTTGGAGTGAATGGGATGCCCATCGCGATCGGAAAACTCTCACTTTATGTTGCTGGGGCTGGGTAATTGTTCACTGAAGTTATCAACTCCTTATTTTACACTAATGGATACACCAGCATTCGCCCTTCCTCCGTGCTCCCGATCACCCTCGATTTGGGGACTAATAACCAGGGCTTACTAGATGATCCCCTATATTTGGGTCTTCGCCAAAAACGTGCTGAGGCCGAGTACGACGAGTTCATGGAAGAATTCATGACCGAAATATCTCGTGTGTATCCCAAACTCTTGGTCCAATTCGAGGTTGGTGCAACGAATTATTCTGGCTCGGCGAAACTAATGTCCAACATCGCAGGATTTTTCCACAGACCACGCCTTCTCTTTTCTCTCGCGCTTCAGGCACCGTTTCCGCGTATTCAATGACGACATTCAAGGCACGGGTGCAGTTGTATTGGCCGGCCTTCTCTCAGCCGCACGCCTTTCCCCTCTCCAGCCTCATGAACATCGTATTCTCTTCTACGGGGCCGGCTCTGCTGGTGTCGGTGTTGCTACCCAGTTACTTAGCTTCTTTACCCTCAGTGGCATGAGTGAGGCAGAAGCTCGTAGTCACATCTGGCTCGTCGACTCCAAGGGCCTCATTTACGACGGTCGTGATAATGTTGCAGAACATAAGAAAGGTATGTCATTACTCCTGGTGGATGGCATGTCCGACTTACAGTTATGTTACTCGTTATTGTCAGCCTTTTCCAGGAGAGACTACTCAGGTCCACCCATGACAGACCTGCTCGACATCGTCCGCTATGTGAAGCCCACGGCGCTCATGGGTCTCTCGACCATCAGAGGCGCGTTCTCTGAAGCTGTCATTCGTTGTATGGCCTCGCAGACCCCCCGGCCGATCATCTTCCCTCTCTCGAACCCCGTACACCTTTCGGAATGCACTTTCTCCGAGGCTCTTCGAGCTAGCGGCGGCAGCGTACTGTTTGCCTCCGGGTCGCCGTTCCCTACGGAAGACTTTGGTGAGAGAAGATGGGAGCCCGGTCAGGGAAACAATATGTACATCTTCCCGGGTACGTCGCCTGTTGGCGCTGCGTCATGCTCGAGCGATGGCTGACGGTTGGATGAACAAAGGTCTCGGACTAGCTTCGATCCTCTGTCGCGCGTCGTCTGTGACGGACAGCATGGTCGAGGCGTCGGCGATTGGGCTCTCGGAGTCGCTTTCGCGGGACGAACGTGCATTAGAGCTCATTTATCCTCGCTTACGGCGTATCCGTGAGATTAGTGCACACATTGCAGTTCGTGTCATTCGCGCTGCGCAAGCAGCGGTCAGTTGCCAAGTCCAATCCTTTACCTTGCACGAAGACTGATTTCCACCTTTTTCTAGGATGTCGATCGTTCGTCGGACCTTAGGAAACTGACAGACGACCAACTACTTGAATTTGTCCAAGAGAAGATGTGGAACCCCCAGTAAAGCAGAACCCCCATTCTTGTCTCTCTTTCTCTCCTTTTGCTTAGACCGCTGGGCCCTGGTTGTGACCTACTGTAGATACAGCGCGCTATTTCGATGTGAAATAAATACAGTTGGCTTTTTAGGCTCCTGCCAACTTTTTGAGTACAGCAAACTCTTTACGACCAGTTGCTTTGCACAGAGAGTGGAAGCGAGAGTTGGAATCCGCCAAGAGGGTCGCCGGGCGATCAAACTCTGCGATACGACCTTCGTCCAGGAGCATCACCTACACATGTCGGTCAGTTAAAAGGGACACTCTCCCTCAGTACACTTACGCGATCATAATCAATGACAGTGCGAAGTCGATGTGCGATAGTGAGTATCGTACTGGAGGCGAATTCACTGGCATCGAGTTGTTAATCGCAATCACGCCAAAAGACGAGAAGAACCCACTGTCGGATAGTTTTGCTGATAAGCTCGTCGGTTGCGTAATCGACACTTGCGGTGGCCTGGACAAACAGTCATGTCAGGCCTTCATGTTTCCTGCGTGTCAACTCAAACACTTACTTCGTCCATGACAAGCACCTTTGAACGTTTTAGGATTGCTCTTGCCATGCAAAGGAGCTGCTTTTCGCTGGGTTTGCAAACATGAGCTACGGTTTCGGGATTCTAGCACCATCAATGAGAACGCACCCAGTAGAGAAGTTATCGCCACCTTCAGAAACAGGGGAATCGAGGTTCCGGAAAATGTTAACGTTGATCGTTTCTGGTGTTTCTTCAGGAACGTCTTCAGAGGGTATCAAATGCACACGGCGGAGAGCTTCAAACTTTTGGAGACGATCAGCCTCTGCCACGAAAGACTCTATAGTGCCACCCACAATGTCCGCGTCTTCGTACTCGTCGAAAACGTCCAATGTAGACCGCAGCGTTCCACTCAAGATCGTAGGGTCCTCTGCGCAAAAAGTTAGTTATGAACGCGGATTAAGATGCCATGGTATTCACGAGGTATAATGGTGATTTTGCTTCGCAAGTCGGTCAAACCAATCTTGGAAATGTCCACATCATCGATGAGGATCTTTCCTTCCGTCGCCTCCACGAATCGGAAGAAGGAGAGGGCGAGTGTGCTCTTTCCGGAACCGGTCCTGCCTAGTATACCAACCTGTGTTCCACAGAATCAGCGGGAAGTATACTGGACTGTTGTCAACAATGCAATCGTACCTTTTCACCAGGCTGTACCTCAAAGTTTAGATGATGTAGTACGTTGGGAAGTTCAGGCTGGAAACAGAATTTGGTGATTGTTATCTGGCGAAGAATATGGACCCACAGCATATCTGATGACGAGGTCCTTGCATTTGATGTGACCATTTTCTGGCCAAGACGCATGAGGCCGGGGCTCCACGAACTCAGGTGCTTCACGTTTGAGCTCAGAGTACTCCTTCACACGCTCGAGAGCAACCTTGTCTGGGGTCAGTACATGACACAAAGATAAAGACCAGTAATGCTAACCATGGATTGTTCGAGCGAGACGAAACGTCGCACCAACAACAAGAGCTGTAGTAAATAATATGGTCAGCCGTAATTGCAAACAGCCTTTCTAAATATTTGACGCACGTTGTGGTTTATGCTAGAAGCAAAAGACAAGGCAAATCCAGCCGCGGCTGCAGATATGCTTGGATAAAACACTGCAACTGCTCCAGTGGCGCCGACAACTAGAACCGAAAGCAAGTGAAATCGCATCGAAAGCCAGCGATTTACTAGAGAATATCATCAGTAACGGTGGTTGTTTCTAAGCCTACTAGTTCCCACCTCCCCACATCCAGTAGTAAGGGTTTGCGTTCTAGGTGTAGAGTAACGTAAGTAGGCGCCGCGTACAGTCATGGTGGATCACTTACCGTATCAACACGACGAATCATGTCACGCAGGAACTTCGACGATGCCCCAAAGGCACGTAAGATCGTAACGCCAGCAATAGTCTCACCATAAATCGAGTACAACGGCGACCGTGTCACGGAGTCTTCGAATTGCCGGATTAGATGTCATGTTTAAATAAAATTGCAAAGCTCCTACCAAGACGTCTCATGTCTCGCGCTGTCTGACCATACACCTTGGCCACTGGGGGTCGTTAGTTCAACTAACCATCAGGATACAAAGATTCCTCACCCATATAGTAGGGATAACAAAGGACCAAAGCCGCGATAATGAAAGGAAGTCCACCGACGACGCTAATGGTGATGACGATGGTCAACGCCGCCAAACCATAAACAATGCTACGCCCAAAGTTGTCAGACATAGAACTGTCGATGCCTAGAGACAAGGAATAAGGCAAGTATATCAGAATGTGGAAGACAGTCGCACCCTCGAAATCTTTGCCAAATCGGTTCAGAAGGCGGCCACGGGACACGGTATCATGGAAGCGAATGTTGGCGAAAAGGACAGTTTCCAGCAATCCTATCTCCGCGTAAGCAAAGAGTGAGATCTCCGGATATGTCATTCTCACTTTCGTAAAGAATGGTGGATGCATTGATGGAACCAATGTCTATGTAACCCAGTCAACATCGGAACATTGTAAACCATACATGACCCACAGAGAACGTAGAATCGGAACACGTTCAGGAAGAGCCCTGGAATAACATATTAGTTGATCAAGGTTTATATATCCCTTTACTTACCAAAGATCGTGACCTATGATATGCGTCAGAATACGCTTCAGCATAATTTGTGATCATCATACCGCAGCATAAATGACGATGTAATACACCGGTCCATTACGTTCGGCTTCGGCAGGATCAGCACCCGACCACCTCCTAATGAAGACATCAGCATCACAAAGTCGCCTTGACTTGCGGGTTCAAAACCTACTCTAGCCACCAATTCTCCACAACTGGGCTCAACGTTCCGAATAGAAGGAAAAGGCCAAAGATGATCCAGTATTTGTATCCTCCGCAGGCTTTAATATATGTCTCCCAAATGTCCCGACTGATATGGCCAACTGCACGTTTTTCTTCCTCAACCAGCTTGCGCGGGGATTTCTTCTTTGGTTCTGGCTTGCTCTCTTCACTCGTGGAAGCAGCGGAGCTTGTCTCGGAGATCGGCTCTGTCTCCAGTGGGGATGTGGCTTCCGTTATTTCAAACTGGTTCCCCACCTGCTTAGCAACGGGGGCCGGTACATCCTTCTCATCCGTGCCGCCTGTGTTGGCGTGCACGAGAGTCCCCATAACAGGTGAAGCGAGGAAAGAGTCGCGGTCACCCTGGAACGCTACGCGTCCATTATCAAGAGCAACGACATAGCTGGCACCAGGGGCACACAACTGGACATGATGAGAAATCAAGATGACTGTTCGTCCGTGTACGAGTTCGCCCATCAAACATTCGTTGTAAAGGCGGTGGGCTGTGTGGGCGTCGACCGCAGACAGAACATCATCGAGAAGTAGGATGGACGCTCGAGAGTACACTGCACGAGCTAGTGAAACTGCAGAAATGACATTAAAGTCAAGTATAGCGGGATACGAGAAGGGACTTACCTCGAGCTTTTTGACCTCCGGACAAGTTAACCTTCAAAAATGTCTATCTGAGCATGCCACACGGAACAATAAAAATGAGCTTACACCACGTTCGCCAATTTCGGACTCGTCCCCGTCCTCGAGAATTTGAAGATCGCTCTCAAGTGCACATGCTTTGAGGGTCTTCTGATACCGCTCATGGTCATAGGGAAGGCTGAAAAGGATGTTGTCTTCAGATTAATTAGTACCGAACCCGATCAGCATGTAATGCGCTTCAGCTACCTTTGATAGAGGCATTCCGCAGCCATGCGGTCTAAGGATGCTATATCAGAGGTTTCTCCTACAACAAGTGACACAAGCTACCTGAGGGACAAACGCGCAGACACCTTTGACGACCCAGTCTTCGGGAGAAGCTATTTTCTCCGAGAAAGCTGCAAGAACATCAGGCGGAGACCTGGGGCATACAACTTGACCAGCTAGAACATCCGCTTCGCCGAGAAGTGCTGAACGAATGATACATCAGGCATTTCAAGGTTGCCGTTGCATGGATGCATACCCAATAACAACAGTGTCTTTCCACTTCCAAGTTTCCCGCATACTAAAGACAACTCGCCTTGAGGGAAAGACAAAGCAAGATCGAGCAATACGAATTTAGCCCTGGGAGTACCCGCAACGGAAGGTGTAACGCTGCCACTTTGGTGAAGGCGATCCCGGGGCCAAGTGATTGTCGCATTTTGGAGTGCAATTTGTTGGGAGGACTGCATGTCCAAGGGAGGAACCAATTTGACCTCTGCACCATGAAGATACTTTTCAATACGGCGGAGAGACACAAAGCCCTAAATTAATCGCTGTTCAGCTGAGCGGGGGTGAGGCGTCATTTTATCTCACTTGAAGCATATTGATAAACGTTTCTGGGAGGGCGTTCAAAGCAAACTTCATCTCATTGAAGACTTGATAAAATATCGTAAAAGTTGGCAGAAATGTCGGAATCGTCACTCACCAAGAATCTGACAGCAATAGTAATTAGTTAGCTCGTGGCTACGTGACACAAGTTGACTTACAGAAGTAAATGCAATCGAAGGTGAGAGTGTTTGCCCACGAACAACTGCAAAATGCCAAAATGCAACAATAGTCACCAAGATGGGTGAACCATCCCTGCGACAGTCATTAGATGTAGCTTTGGAACGAATCGAGAGGAGGATACCATAGCACATTGAACAACAATTCGACCATGAAGCTCAGTTTTTGATACTTCAGTTCTCGCGCTCGAACTTTTAATACCCTTTTCTCGAAACTGCGGTCCCAGGCCATGAACTAATACGAATGTCAGCTTCACGCACCATCGTAAATCAAAGCTTTATTACCTTGAGCATACGGATCGCACCAAGAATCTGATTTTCCAACATCTCAAAAGAAATACGCCTAGCTGCCGATAACGTCACTCACCTCATTCATTAATCCTACGCGCTCGTCGCGAGTCCTCATCAAATTCTCTTGAGCGTCGACTACAATCCTGCCTCCGAGATGGTTCAAAGGCAAGAACAAGCAGATTACAGCGAGCCCAACGAAACACGACACGCCCAGTAAACTGTAAAGGAACCAAGTGCCGATGACAATTTCAATCGGTGAATCTATGCAGCTATGTTAGTGACAGTGCGAGCATCCGGCAATAACATGAGGCGGTTCATACCAACAAGCGTGAACATGTGCCACGAGAAGTCACTGACGCGATCGACGTCCGTAGTCATAAGCGTCATAATTTGTGCCTTACTTGAAAAGTCGTCTTCATCGTTCTTGCTATCCTTGCTTTTTTCCTTGTCGCCATCCTTAGACGTGTCTGCAACCCCGGAGAATGACGCTACGTCTTTGCGCACGAGAGTCTTGCCAAACAACGTTGTATTCAGTTGTGACCTGAGACGAACTTGAATGGTGGTCGTGGCAAGAGACCATAGCTGGCCAGTAGCTGGACATGGGTTGTCAGTGATCAAAGTGCCATTATGAGTTCATGAATGTGTCTTACTGATGTTCAGGAAAGCGGTTGAAACCACCATGGCTGCAAGATAGAACCAACCCCAGCTGCGATCGTCACGACTGGGGTCTGACTCTATATACGCAACCACTTGTCTCAGGAACACGGGTGGTATGTAGAACATGCAAGCCGAGACGGCGGCCAACAGCATCAATGCTACAAGGGACAATATGTTGACTCTGAGAAGCCTATAAGCAAGCAGCCAGCCGGATCCTACACGGGGGCGCCACCAAGGGAGACCCCATTTGATGGTGCGTATGGCACGTCGCATGGAGGCATATAGGTATGTACCACGCATGTCGGCTGGAACGACCGGCAGGTCACCAATCTCGAGAGATTCGGAAGTATCGCCAAGCATAACCACCTTGGTGGTGTAGCTGAACAGCAGATAGTCCCAGACAGAAGCTCCGACAACACCACAGACGTTGTTTTCATCACGGTTCGTTGCAGCTTTGAGAGTCTTGTCGGAGTAGAGGGTCTCGGACGGGTAGTGCAAAGGGGGGCCCATAGGGACCGAGAACACGACGATAGTGACAATGAAATAGAGGGCAAGAACCGTGTACCAAATGCCAAGCAACGATGGATAACTGTTGAGCATCAACAGGTTGATGGGAGGGGTGGTGGGTAAGATGGCGGCAGCGAAGAAGAGTATCGTGGGTACGAAAGTTAATACCGCGAGATGAATTAAGGACTCGGAGTGGGGCTGGATTGCGTTCTGATAGATAGAACGAACGGCAAGCGCCGTGAGATAGAATGCATACACGACGTGGAGTGCGTAGGCCAAGTTGCTGTCATCCTCTCTGGCGGAAAAGGTCCAGCCTAGACTTATAGACTGGAGAACGAGGATTGCGGCAAGGAGCACGGAAACTAAGAGTTTGGTGAGCCAAACCTATGGGATGGGGGTGGTGGTAAGTAGAAAAGACAAGGCAAGTTGGTGGATGCCTGCCTTATTCCAGAATGATTCCTCGTTGATTGGGTAGCCATCCACGAGATCCTCTGGACGAGTGACGTCGAAAGGATCGCGAAACAGGGACTCATCTTGTCTACCGGCGGTTGGAAGTTGAACTTTTGGCTGTCGAGGACCGGAGAGATACAAGACGAGGATGCTCCCAACACCGGTGGCTGCGAGAACAGCAGCAATCGGCAGTTGGTACTGAGGCATACGAAGAGCAACCAGTGGAAGTTTGCAACCTTGGTCCGCAATATATACGCGATGAGTCAGCAAGAGTTGGCCGGAATCGCCGAACCGAAGCCCACCGTGGCAACGGAAGCAAATTTTTGCCGGCATGAAACAACAAAGAAAACACTCTGACAACATGACATGCGGGCAGTGGAGAACTTGGGGGTAGACATGCTGAACCAACTTTTCCTGCAGTGTTTCGTAGGTAGTTCCACACACTCGTGGCAATAATCTACACCTGGGTTGTGTTCAAGTCGTGTCCAGGTGACGTGGAAGCAATGATCGATGACGGAATATTTCGGAAGCCCATGTGATCGCCGTCAGGTTTTCCAATTCTCAGTCTCCACAACGGCCTTTCCCCTCAGCTGTTACGAGCCTTTTAGGTACATCACTCACCTCAGACCGCCTCGTAAAACTACAGGATTACAGTGTTACAGAGCTAACAGAACATGCTGCCTTTGAGCTAATCGCCACCACTGGCGGGTTTGAGAAGTTGCACGACCTCGTTGTTAGTAATAGTAGTACTAGTGATGATTGTGAGCCGTACAAAATATCTCATGTCGCAGTTACAGCATCGATCTCGTCAAACTGAGATATTGACGCTTTTCCTGTTCACTGTGCAAATGTTCATCCATCAGTGCGCATGCGGTGATCAACATCTGGACATCTTAATATTCCATTCAGATTCAACTTCGAACCAGTCGGGTGAGACGCAAAGTTTTGGCGCCCGGGGCCGCCGAATCGCTGGGAGTAACAAGTGGCAATGGGAAGATGACCACAGATAGAAGGATATCGATACAGTCGACGTACCGAGACCAAGTCTCGATGCGGGGTGGGTGGTGTATGAACTGGCTCTTCTGACAAGTCCGGGGAGACGGCAACGTTTGGCAGATGCTATACAAAAAGATGGCAACCTAACGAAGACCAGCGCAGCGAATCCAGGATGAGAGGTTGCCCACGAAGAAGAGTCGGAAGTACCCGTTATCGATCTCGACCACAGAGACAAACATGCGAGAAGTAAGGTGTTGCATTTAAGGGACAAGAGAGCCCAGGGAGCCTCGCCTGCGTCTACGTTCAAATTGAAACATGCATCGCATGCAGCGTGTAACTCAGCAACCGGCCCGAATGGACCGGTTTGTGGTCCGTCTCCGACCTGCTTCTAAAACCTCAGACGAGTTGTCGATGTCAAGTACTGCTAGTGATCTTCCATGTCCCACCTGCTTCAGTCAATCAACAATAGTTGCGGACCCTGGACATCTCAATTTATGGCGTTTCTTATGTTCGTCGTCCGCATGGGCCGCCATCGAGCGGAAATTAGCTCCAGCTGGGTTGAACTAGATTAGACTACTGTCACGCGGATGGGGAACGCGTGAACATACTCTGATATCCATGTTGCACTCACCGAATCCCACTCAGATGCAGGAAAATACCCCACCGCATTAGAGCCGCGGGGGTCTATCTCCAACTTTTGGATGAATCAGCTACAAATAATGGGAGGTGGGAACCAAAATATACTCTGTTCCCCGGACCATGGAGATAGATGAGCACGTGGGGGCGGCCCCCTCGGAAAAGGCTAGGGCTAACCACGCCCTGGGTTGCTAACAGGCAATCGAATGCCTGACGGTCGGCACCTTTAAGCTGTCGCCTCTGCTTCGATTCTCGACTCGGGGCCATTCTGGTCAGAGTTTGAGGAAGTGGAACATAAAACCCGCTTTATTGCCTAAGGTCCTATTCCAGGATTCCATCGCCAAAGTGAACATAAAATCATTTCCGTGTGACGGAGCGGAACATTCCTGTCACCTTCCGTGGATGGAACAAAGTGTTGACATCGATAACCCACTTGATCTCACAACGCGCAATGTGGACCAGTTTAGCCTAGCGGGGTGCGATTTTTCGGCGACCGGACCATACTTTCCAATCTCGTGCAGCGATGGGCTGGCAATCACCTTGCGAGGAACGTTAGGGAATTTCCAAACTACGATAAGGGTGACAGTGATACAAGCACTTAGCATGCTAGAATGGCGTACCTATTGGTGATTCTCGACTTGTCATGTCGGCATACGAGCCGGAATCAATATCGGGGCTCCGTTTCGAACTTGAGGTCGGCGGCTCTTTGAATTCTCCACGGATGGTCTGGGCAAGGAACAACACGCGGCCACACTACCATGGCGTAGTGACACATGGGATAACAATCACGTATTTTGGGTCATCCGACTGCTGTCGAGAACACGCGCCATCTCGCGCGACTGTGCAGGCTGGTCATGAGTTACTGTAGTACCCTTCAATCTTCGCAGATCTAAGGCACGCGTTGATGGCGTACCAGGCATATAAAGTTCTGCATCGGCAAGCGCTCGACTTGAGGCCTTTGAGGGTTCACGACTACCGAATATTGACATGCACGCGCATTCGCGAAGGCGGCGGTCATTAACTCACTGCTTCCTTCAAAACAAAGGAAAAGGGTGTTGGGGTCAACTGACGGGGTGTTTCGAACGCCGCAGTTTGGAGGGGTAACTGGCCCGCCATCGCAGTTTAGCGTCGTGGACTTTCCCAGCATTTGCTGCGTCGCATGACAGGTTGCCACACTTTCAAGTTGCGACACCATGTATCACTCTACATCGACATCCCCGTGGTTGCTTTTTCGATCGCTTGCCCGTCACCTGCTGAAGCAGTACACTGACGGATACACATGCCACCTCCGCACAATTGGTGGGCCGCCGGCCCGCGACACATGATACTGCTCAACCTCAGGCGATGGGTCACCCAAACACGTGGTCCGGGATGAAGCTGGGTTTGAAGCTTTTGAAGGGTCATCGATTCATCGGTCAAGTTTAGTCCGAGCGAAAACATGTAATTTCCCAAATTGTAGCGGAGATAACCTTACTAACAATAGCTCCTGCTAATTGGGACCCCGAATTATCGTTATCTATACAGAGATAACGACACAGTAGGACTTTGCGACAAAAAATCAAGTACGTCACACATATCTAACCCCTTGGGGTTAATTTAAGCTGGCATAGTCTCGTCGTCCGAGGGTTAACCGAGAAGGTTCCTACTACGGTGCGCTATCATATCGGTAGTCTACCCAAACCAGACTTTCAAGATCAGAATGTTGTTCCGATCTCACGAAACCATTTCGTGCTCTTGAGCGCGCGTGCTAGGCCGCCGCTTCACAACTCGCGTTACATGTGGTCCTCTGAACGCTTGTTTCCCATCGCATCACATATACCGCAGAGGAAACCGGATCAGACCCGGTCCCCCACCAGAATATGCAAGAAACTAACAGCTTTTATTGTTCGTATGTTCTATCCAGCAGTCAATTTCCATCCCTTTTCCACTTGCTTTTGAACTACTAGTGCACCTGTCGACCCAACATAAAATCTGTCTCTGTCCACTCTGAAACAAGGTTTACTCTTGTGAACAACGGGTGGCCTGCTGTGGCCTGTTTACTTCGCTGATGCGTGGCTAGCACTGCCCGATCAAAATTAATTAAATTCGGCACCAGGCGAACCAGAGAGAGCAACAACAACAAAAAATAGCTGATACCGTGTCGGCACATTTGCCTGTTGAAAGAGCGCCGCCGTCTACTACGGGGATTTTGAGATGCGACATGCGTTCTTCGAAGGGGTAGACCTCATTAGGTAATTATTCCACTAACCGCACCGCTGTTGGGTCACCTGGGGTGATTTAATCATATCGCTCGATGGTCCGCATCTAGTATCGATTTTGGATGGTCCATGTGCATTCGGCAATATATACAATTATCTCACCCCGAAGGCGCGAACCGTGCCGAAAGGATATGAGGACCATGCACGAGTTTCGGTGAGCGCTCAAATTCGATCAGGAACTTCCCAGGGATTATTAACCGAAGCTAACCGAGTGGTCAGAACCAGTCTGTCCTGGCCACTATCCGGCACACTGAAGAAGCCCAGACGCCAAGAGCGCTCCCTGGTCAGAATAAACTACTAGAGCTTGATGATACCGGCCGCCTTCGAGTAGCGGCGATTGGGTCAAACATAATCCATTGTTAACTTCACTCACCCAGACTAGACTATTACCGGGATTATCCCTCCAATTGAACAATATGAATTCTTCAAGTTTGCGAGTCCAAGCTAATGCGGAACGTAAAAGGCACACGCGTCAAGAAGAGTGTCAAATGGATCATATTTCTCAGATATGACAGGTTCTTTGCGCAAAAGACATGATTGCAATTTCAATATCATTAGATCATCGTCCCATCCATCCCTGATGCCTTTTGTGATGACTAAATCTATTCCGGGGATAGGGTAAATAGATAACTCACACCGTCCACAACCAAGAGTTCCCCACACACATATTGACTCGCACTACTCGCAAGGAAAACAATAGGTCCCGCAAAATCGTTGGGATTGCCCCACCTCCCGGCCGGGATTCGCTCCGAGATCTGCCTGAACCGCGTTTCGTCCGCTAAGAGTCGCTCGTTCCTAGGAATGGAAGCCATTTAGCGGAAAGGCAATCGAACCCATGCCCAAGGGAAAGGAGTTCTCCAGCTGTTTGACACCAAGAACCCCAATTCCAGCGACCTATGAACCGTCGCGAACGGTGCGCCACGGGGCCATACACACCGAGACGGATTGTAAGCACCGAGATATCAAAGATAGCTCACATGTCTGTGGTAATGTAGCCTGGGCATATACCATTGACCTGGACGTTGTGCTGACTCCATTCATTGCTGAGGGCTTTGGTCAGCTGCCCGAGTGCTCCTTTCGCAGAGGCATACGCAGGGACCGTGAGACCACCTTGAAAGGTCATGAGGGAACAGAAATTAATTATTTTTCCTCTCCGTAGAGGAACCATGTGGCAGCCGGCTGCCTGTGAAAGTAGCCAGACTGATTTGAGGTTTACATTCAGAACCTAAGAAGCCAATTGGTTAGGGCGGGGTTCAAAACGAGGGTACAAGATTGGGAGCGAAGTGAAGAGATAACAAACATCATCCCAGTCCGTCTCCGAAAAGCTGACGCTCGGTGATCTCCGCTGTATGCCGGCGCAGTTGACGAGAACATGTATATTTCCACCCATGAGCTCGAGCACGTTTGGGAAGAGATCTCTGACTGCGTCTAGGTCGGCTAGGTCGCAGTGGACGACCTTCGCGATCCCTCCGAGAGCCCGTATGGCATCTGCGGTAGCCGCGCTCGGTTCGGCGCCCGGCGGCGGTTCCCTCTGAACAAGACAAATGGAAGCTCCAGCTTGGGCCAATGATATGGCACATGCCGCGCCAATGCCTTGATTAATAAATCGGGAACCGATTAGAGAACATATTGGATTGCATAAACGAAGGGGAAGAAGCGTGAGTGGTGAATTACGCAGAATTATCTGAGCAATAAGTACGTTACCCCTAGTAGCACCGGTGATGAGAACATTCTGACCGGACAAGTCGAATAGCTTGGGTGAGGGGATGGCCGGTGTGGGATCCATGGCGCATTGGCATGAATATCGCACCTACTGGGCGTTTATAAATTCATGGCTGCTGATCTACCACGTTGATCGGTACAAAGGGCCGATGTTCCCGAACGAGATACTTGGTTTATTATACACGATGAAAATAACCAAAAAAAAACATTGTGGATCAGATATTGGATCTGGACTCGGAAGAGTCCGCAAAAGGGGATGTATCCAAAATAGGAACTAATAAAATTGAAGAATAATCGGGAGTTCTAGTGTGACGGAAGACAAGATGTGGTGTGACAGTCTGTCATATGTTTATGTCATTGCGCTAGATACACCCCGGACCACGGACCGGTCAAATCTTGGCCCGTTTGAGCAGTCATATTTCGTACCGGCGAGCCTCCTCACGAGATCGTTGGGCTTCTTCTATCCTTATAAGACTACTTTCTACATGGCCGAATTCCACCACCCTCGCCCCCCCTCCGCCTCTCAATGTCTCCTGCACAACTCCCTACCCAGCATGCTGCTGTCTTATATGGCCCCAGGGACCTCCGTCTCGAGGAACGTCCTATTTGGCCACCACAGTACAACCATGCTCAGGTTGCTGTAAGAACAACGGGTCTTTGTGGAAGTGATCGTGCGTCTCGCTCGTTCTATCCAAACATCGTTACTCATCACACCCTTCTATAAGTCCACTACTACCTTGAAGGGCGGAATGGCGACTTTGCCATCCAAGCCCCCCTCGTCCTTGGACATGAGTCTGCAGGCGTGATTGTCTCAGTTGGCCCCGGAGTGAAAAACCTTGTACCCGGTCAACGTGTCGCAATCGAGGCGGGCATCATGTGCCAGCATTGCAACTACTGCGAGTCTGGACGCTACAACCTCTGCAAAGGCATGCGCTTCGCTAGCAGTGCCAAGACTTTCCCCCATCTCGACGGGACGCTGCAAAACTGCATGAATCATCCCGCGCACGTCCTCCACCCGTGAGTGGTTGCCGTTCTTCCGCCTGCAGCTTTGTCTGATCCCCGTTAGTCTACCCGATAGCTGCAGCTTCGAAGAAGCTGCATTAGCAGAGCCGCTTTCCGTCCTCATACACGCCAGCAAGCGCGCAGGTCTTTGTAAAGGCCAGCGCATTCTTGTCTTTGGCGCTGGCACTATCGGCATCCTCGCCTGTGCCCTCGCGAAATCACATGGTGCCTCTCAGGTAGTGGCCATCGACATCAACCAACAACGGTTGGATTTCGCCGAAGCCAACGGCTTCGCCTGTCAAACATATCGCCTGTCCATCGCTAACAAACCCAAAACATCCGAGGAGAAACTTCGAGCCGCCGGAGAAAACGCATCGCGGGCGTTGGCGGCCTTTCAAGTTCCCGACGGATTTGACGTCGTGTTCGAGTGCACTGGTGCCGAACCGTGTATCCAGATGTCGATACACGTAAGTGGGATGGTTTGTGGTTTCGGAGGCGTGGCATGCTTACTCGGAATGGATGTCAAACAGGCTGCCGTGACTGGTGGTAAAGTTATGCTTGTCGGTATGGGTACCCGAAATGTCATGTTACCCCTGTCAGCGGCTGCGCTGCGGGAAGTTGACATCCAGGGGTCCTTCCGTTATGCCAACACTTACCCCCGCGCCCTTTCTCTCCTTGCTTCTGGAAAGCTAGAAAACATCGGTAAACTGGTAACACACCGACTAAAACTGGAGGACACAGCGCGCGGTTTCGAGTTGTTGGCTCGGGGACAAGACTCGGACGGAAACATGGTTATGAAGGTCATGATTACTTCATGATACGATTTCTGACGCTATCCTCATTTCACGATTTCATCTTGCACTTGAACATTTCTTCAGCATCTCTTAAGTTACAGCAGTACATATTTATATCGACCTAGCGTTCGAACCACATGTAACTTTAGTCACGTACAGTGTTGCAATCCCAGACGGTACATTCTTTTGCTGCACGCAGTTTTATCTGGCGTATGACGTGAAGGGACAAATCTCCCTCCCATGAGATCACCAATCACCAGTGTGGGCTGTGGACGCCAAGGCTATCTTGATAGTAGGCGAGGGGGAAGGGCACGTGTACTTCCAAGGGGGAAGTACGTTTGAACTCAAGTTTGAACTAAAGATATACTTGTGACTGGAGCGGCTCCCGTCGTGTTCCGTCGTGTGAATGGATCTGGCACAAGCCTAAGTTTCAACTTCTCCCGCGAAGATTAAAACGACGCATTTCTCGAGAAATTTCAGGAGGAAACGGGTGCAATCTGATGCGACCTTCGCACTCACGATCCCGGGGGAATAATCGCCACGAAGTCTTACACATACCAAAAGCGAACTGAAAGAATGTTTTACTTTGACATGGAAATGCCGTACCTAGTCAGTTCAGCAAGTCACCATCGCATCGCTGGTGCTGACGTCCGAGTATGACGGTAGATTCCGAGGGTCAAGGCCCAACGTCGGAATGGGCGGAGGGAAGCTAAGGGCGGAAGTAGGCGGAAATCACCGACCTTGTGGCGCGGACTCGGACGAACTACACATGTGATGCCTGGTCATCGATCATCCATGATACCTGAAGTTGATTCGGGATGAAGCGTTGAGCGTCCCAGGTGACCAAACCGCGGGAAATGGGGACGGCCTGAACCAAATAAGCTGGAAGACACGAGGACGGCTGTCAAGAATGGCGTTCGCCAAAGGAGCTATCTGTCTCTGCCCCAGACAGGGGCTGACAAGGGTTGGACAGAGGGTACTTACCATCGGGGGCTGTTTCTGATTCCGATGGCATCTGCTTTCGCGGACCACTACCGGCGGGCTGACAATATTGCCGCCGGTCAGTTATAGTTCAGGTATGGAGGAAATGCTAGTGTTGTGCCCCTGGGGTGCCGCCGCCGCCGCCACCTGACGGTTGGTCGTGGGCCAGAGTAGACGTCGTCATATATCAGCGGAAGTGATCAAGTTTCGGTTCAGTTGGCAAGAACGCCTTCACCGTGAGAGTACCATCGCTGCGCCCGGTACGTACCGGTACCTTTGGTTGTTGTACCAATATGATCGAGAGGTTCTGACTTTGTCATCGGGAAAACGGAGCGCCTGTATCGCGAATCTACTTGAGCGGCTCCACGGTCCGTTGCCCATGTCTGTCTATTCAAGTGCCACAAGTGGAAGGTTATTTGTTGTCCGCTCTTCTGGCAATGGGCGCAAGGGGGGTCCGCCCAGCTCCAGCTCGAGGAACGGAGGTACGGGAGGCGTCCGTGGTCTTCTCGCACCCTCTAGTGTTCTGAGCTCCAAGAACTGGACGGGTCTTGCGTCTTGTCAATTGTCGGAGTTCCTGATATGTCGATGTTCAACAATTAAACTTTAAAGTATGGTCCGTCGAATTTCAGCCATATACCATGTAGGTGACCAGAACTTTCACTTCGCTATCACATGAGATTGCATCTGCCGGGAGAATACCAGAAAGTTGGCAAAAAAGGGATTGGAGGACAATAACCAAGCAAAAATAAAAAATGATTTCGCACTAATGGGTCGGGGTGAGCCATAACACGAACTTCATTCTTGATCAAGACTTTCGAGTCCTCATAGCTTGCCACACTATGCGCAGACTGTCAAAGAGTTGGAAAAAATCGATTAACAGATCTAGTACGCCGTACATCTATCATACAACAGTGCATGGAACCCACAGTAAGTACAAAGCATAATAAGGGCACCATTTACTTGGCGGCAGATGTTGAAAACTAGAGTATAGTCAGAAAGAAGGAAAGTTGTTTGCAAGATGAGACATGCCTTGGTGACGCTCTTTGTGCCCTCGGAGATAGCGTGTTTGGCAAGTTCACCAGGAAGGATTAGGCGCACTGCTGTTTGGATCTCTCGTGATGCGATAGTAGATTTTTTAGAGTAGGAGGCGAGTTCTAGCAGGCTGGATTAGCTCAACATACCAGTCAAGAGGGAAACTAGACTGACTCGATGCCTCGCCAGCTATGCGTTCAAAAATGTCGTTGACAAAGGAGTTGAGAATGGCCATGGCCTTGTTCGAAATGCCGGTGTCAGGGTGGACCTGCTTCAACACTGCAACGAGTGAGAGAATGCGCATACACAAAACAAGGCACGTACCCTTGTAAATGTATGAAGAATAAGTCTCTTTGCGAACCTTGCGCCTCTTTTTCTTTTCGCCTTCTGCTGCAGTGGTACTCGATGTCTTTGCGGCTTTTTTAGCACCGGCCTTGCTTGATGCAGGTGCTTTAGCTGGGGCTTTAGAGGCGGTGGAGGGAGGAGCGACGGCCATGGTGGGGATGTTGTTGGGCGGGGAAGTCAGCGAGAGAATGCGCAAGTAACTGACGATATGTGGAGTGAGGAGCTGTCGCGCCGAGCTATATACCTCATGAGACGCGTGTGGTCGTGTTTGGTGCTCGCGTCGGACGCGTCGCGTCTTTGTTGATCTGTAAACCTTATTTGGTCCACTTGGCTACGCGGGTATAAAGGCGACAGCACACATTTCCGATGTCCCCGTTCCCTCGTTGCAGCAGCGATCACTCTATCCACCCACTCTTCCTCCAATCTTCTTTCAATCACATTCACAATGTCTGGAAAAAGCGGCAAAGCAAAGTCTGGCGGCAAGGCTTCCGGTGAAACCGTCAGCAAGTCCCAGTCGCGCTCCGCCAAAGCTGGCCTTCAGTTTCCCGTCGGTCGTGTACACCGTCTCTTGAAGAAGGGTAACTATGCTCAACGCATAGGAAGCGGCGCACCTGGTGAGTCTTGAATCCAAGGCGTTGTTATAGCGGAATAACTCGGTTTAAAGTTTATCTCGCCGCTGTCCTCGAATACCTTGCCGCCGAAATTCTCGAACTGGCTGGCAACGCTGCACGAGACAACAAGAAACAACGTATTGTGCCTCGACACTTGCAGCTGGCCATTCGGAATGATGAGGAGTAAGTAACGATCCACATTTCCGAATTCGAGTTTACCAAGGTGTTCTAGGTTGAACAAACTCCTTGGCGACGTGGTCATCTCGCAGGGTGGTGTCGTACCATTTATCAACCCTGAGCTTCTGCCCAGTAAAACATCAAAGGGCAAGAAGGAGACCCAGGAAGTTTAGGCATCGTCTGCTGCATACTAGACTATATTCGCCTTCTCTATCGTGTAGGATGTATTGTACATTACATTATTCATCTCTTTTATCTTTGTGACATCCAAATCCATGGCTCGTACGATCCAAACATTATTGGTCACGTGCCAACATAGACATTTTGTGGAGCCATTTTAATGACTGAATAAAAGGTTTGTACCCTTTGACCTCATTGCAGGCACCCTACCAGCTTCATGGCCAAGTCACGTTCTACGACCCAAGGTTCGAAACCTTCCCCGTCCCCTGAAAATTGGTTCAAAAAATGGACGCTGAGAGCTGTGGTCTTGGGCGTCCTTTGTGTAACGTGCAGTTGGCTAGATTCAATCAAGGTGAGTTGGTCATTCGTCGGACTTTGTCAAAACTCGAATGTGTGGGCCACTTGGTACAGGACCGGTGGTATGTCCTAGACCCGCCATTCTTGCATGAACTTGCACGAGATGCCATTGCCGCGTCCCCCGACAACGCCCAAGGCATGATTCAACACATTATTACGAACCTTACTTCAACCTTCCCGCAACCGTCCAATCAAATTGCGCTGAACACAAATACCTCGGAATGGGTGTTCAACAACGCTGGGGGTGCCATGGGTGCCATGTACATCATTCACGCATCCATCACCGAATATCTCATCATCTTTGGTACGCCCCTCGGTACCGAGGGACACAGTGGATTGCATACTGCGGATGATTACTTCCACATCCTCGTTGGTGAGCAGTGGGCATTCAGACCAGGTGCTCTCGAGATGGAGAGGTACAAACCGGGGGATGTCCACTTGCTGCCACGGGGAACTGCGAAGCAGTACAAGATGCACGAGGGCTGCTTCGCAATGGAATACGCTCGAGGCGAGTCGTTTTATTTTAGCGAATTCTGTGCTTGTCGTGACGTGTTTTCGTGTGAATTTCAGGCTGGATTCCCCTCATGTTGCCATTCGGCTTTGCTGACACGCTTACATCGACGCTTGATGTTCCGACACTGTACCATACTGTGCGCATCACAGGTCGGGAGATGATCAAGAACCTCCTCATGGGAAAGATTTGAAAGTATACCCCTAATCACACTCGCCAGACTAAAATGCTCTGCCTTGGTTGCGCGCAGCAGATAGAAATAGAATGTTTGCTTGCAACTGTTGGCGCTTTAATTCGATTTCACGATTTCAATTTACCGTGTTTCTACGGAATTCATTGGCTTCGACGAAGATGATGCATAGACGACATGTTGACCCTCTGCTAGCTGATGTGATCCCGGCGCCCAGCAGGATTCGGTCATCATCTGTTGCCTCACGGAACATATGTGGCACAGAACCTGTGCCCCAAACCCTGGCAGGCATTGTCGTCGGGTATATGCGATCATTGGAGCAGGGAATGTACGCAAGCCATTTACCCTTGTCGACCAAGATCGCAGAGGCGAGTGATTTATGGAGGTGACATAAGCAGGCGCAATCATCACAGCCCCGTTGGGAGAGAACCCTCGCCGTAGCACAGGCTCCACGGCGAAGGCAAACGCGCTGTAGGGGTGGGGACGCGATCGGACACGCTCTGTGGCACGCGCGCGGGGCAGCCCTGAGCCCGGACTTGATGGGGTTGCGTATGACAGAGTCACGTCGGGGAGGAGGACGAGGAGCGGAGGAGGTGAGGTAACGGTTACTACATAAAGGCAATGACGTCTGGCGCAGAGGTGGCGCGGGGTGTGCACCCTGTTTTTGTCGCTGTGGAGCACCCGTGTACATGAACGGACCTTCTCTTTCTCCCTCCTTCTTTCCACCCTCGTCGACCTCTCCAATATCCACTTCCAGCTGGCCATGGCTTCCCCCCCGTTCCCTTCTTCCGTGCGTCGCTTCCCCTCCAACCCACCCCTCCCGCAGCTCACCCCTTCACAGCCACAATCCTCACCCGACCACTCCCCGCACTCGCGATCGACCCCTACGAACGATGACATTGAAGCCGTTATCAAGATGGCCACCTCTTCACTCCCATCCCTCGACAGACCCCTCCGGGACACGCGCACCCAGCTGTTCGTAGGAAACGTATGTAGTCTTATCGTCCCTCGTCCCGGACACGACCCATCGATTCGGTTTAGCTCCCGTATCGTGTCCGCTGGCAGGACCTCAAAGATCTCTTTCGTCGTGCAGGAACGGTCCTTCGTGCAGATGTGTCTCTCGGTCCCGATAATCGCTCACGCGGCTATGGTACCGTCCTCTTGGCCACCGCAGAGGATGCTGGTCGTGCCATTGATATGTTTAACGGCTATTCCTGGCAGACTCGAGTTCTCGAAGTTCGGCCAGACCGCCTAGGCGCGACGGTTGATACAGATTTAAATATTAATCATTCATTTCCAAATCCTCCTGTACCACTCTTACAACAAGGGCTTAATCTCCCTGTCTTGAGCGCCTTGAACAGTATCGACGAGTTGGCAATGGCCCTCCCGGGGAATGGTGAGTTATTGAGCGGAGGAACAGGAATGCGTACCCTCTTTGTTGGAAATGTACGTCTTTCCTCACCACGAAAATACTGAGCAATCATATTTTCCCGCCTGCTGTATTGCTCACCCGATCCCTAAGCTACCTTTCCATATTCAATGGCAGGATCTAAAAGATCTCTTCCGTGCTGCGGGTGCTGTGGCACGTGCAGACGTTGCTCTTGGTCCTGATGGCCGGTCTCGGGGCTTCGGCACGGTAACTTTCGTAACCGAAGATGGCGCAGAGCGTGCAAGACGAATGTTTGACGGGTGAGTTGAAACAGTGTTGGCTTGTCAAGTTTCATATTCGATTCACACTTGCTTCGCTCGAGCTCGATCAGTGGGGCTTTTTTCTTTCTTCCAAGGGCCAGTCGTACTGCGCTATATTCTTACTTTTCTTTCCTGATTGATGGTATTCACTTGCTCACCATTCATTTTCCCACTCGATAGGTATGAATTTAATGGTAGACCGTTAAAGGTCCACTACGACAAGTTTGCTCAATCGTCCCAAAATAATCCACCTGTCGGTGTTTCATCACAGGTTGCACCCGCCTCCCTGCTTCCGTCATATGACTCGCTCTCCCAGCTGACATCACCGTTATCGCGGCTTGAGGTGGTCAGTGCTCATGATGGGAGACCCCACTCTCACCTCGATACACTTGCTCAGTCACAGTTGCATCTCGATCTCCAACGCTCTCGCCTTGAGGCAGAGGGTCTATCTGCTCAATTGGATACTCTCCTCGCAAGACCACGCAGTTCATCGTTTAAATCGCCTTCACTAACGCCACCCACTGTTCTGTCTCAGTCTCCATCGCATCTGCAGTCGCCTGCCTTGCTACAGCCACAGGGCCAATCGCTGAGTGGAAGTTCTCTGGGTGCATCAATCGCACAGCCTATTCTCCCTTCCTCCAATTCCCTATCCCAACCGCATTCCCTGACTGGATCACCACATTCAATATCTGCAAACGCGTCGTCTAGCGGATCTTCATCTCGTATCTTTGGTGCCACCACGGACTTGACGTTGGTTACGGATCTTAATGACATCAAACTTACTCCCGATTCCTTCACGTCACTTGGCACAAGTTTTGGCTCTCCTCGACCCAGTTTGAGTGCTGGGTCTTCTCAAACCTCGGATTTCTCGTCATCTGGGTCTCGGAGGCCGAATTTGAGTTCGGCATCCAAGGGGGATGTACTGAGTGATGGAGTGGGCCTTGGTTTGGGGTCACAACGCACCAGCTTTTCGAGTCCTGCGAGGCCATCCATTGGTGCTGCTAATGCAGGGAAGTCTTCCTTTGGTATCAGCGCTTCCGAGAGACTTGCGTTGGGTGCTAGTTCAGAAAGGCTTCCGTTCGGTTCGTGTAATACACAGCGTCTTTCGACGAGCTTGGCAACCTCGCAAAATCCCGGCTCGGGTACATCATCTCAGAGGTCCACCGCTCGTCTGAGCGCGTCGTTCTCGGAGGAAGACGGGCCAATACCTTCGGCATCTGTTCAAGTATCGGCATTAGGGAACACAAAGCTTCCTTCTTTGACTCCTACGGCCATGCAGCTCAGCTTACCGCATTCAAGGGCAGGATCACTCCTAGCATCAGCGGGATTGGCTTCGAAAACTGCTTCCCCACCTTCACACAGCAGCGGTAGCGTTGGCAACAACTGGTCAGACCCCTCGAGGGTTGGATCACCGGAGAGTAGAGGTTCACAAGCGTCTCCGAGCCTTGCAAGTACTCGAATACCCTTACGAACCAAGTCTGAAGAGATCACTCCTGAATCATCTTTGTTAGCCAAATCGATTCTCAATGACGACCCGCCACCTGCACCTGACACGTCTTGGGGTGCATCAAAGCCTCAGCTACGCAAAGATCCTCCTCCGAGCAAGGCTAACGGGAGTGTCGACTATGTCACGACGGCGCTTGGTGCGCTCGGGATGCGCCGCGCTAACAGAGCTCAAGGCAAGCAAGCTGAAGAGAGGAAGCCGTCGACGCCTCCTGGGGAGCAACAACCCCAGGCCTCATCCTCAGCAGGATCCCAAGGTCACGGCAAAAAATCTACGCCGTCGTCTTCTCATCGACATCCGGGACCGATTTCCCTTCCTCCGCCCACTACCTTCACCCTTCCGCCCGGTGTGGTTTTCTCGCCACATGTGCATCCCCAGAGCCCCATCTACCACCCAGGGTATCCTCTCAGTCCCGTACATCCGCATCCGATAGGCAGTCCCCTTCACCATCCTTTGGGTAGCCCCCTACACCATCCTGCCGTGCATAGTCTGCTGCATCACCCCGGCCATCCCCCGTATGGAGCATACCCTCACCACGCGGCTCCCGTGCATTATGGCGTGATCACTCCCCATGGATTACCACCGATTACCCCCAGTATGCCACCTTTCACATTTTTACCTCCACAGGTACATACTCCAACACAAAACGGATACGCACGTGAGGATAAAGAGAGTGAGGAGCGGAGCCAGCACGTCTCCCAGAATGAAGGTAGCCAAACCGATCCCTCAACTGCACAAGTGTCGCAGCCCCCGTACTACCCGCAGTCCTCCAATGCTCCGCAACAGCGAATGCAATACACGCAGATCCACCCTCACATGTTTTCTCCTGGCATCCCGCTTTCGCCTGGAATTATGGTACCGCTATCACCGGGAATCGTATCCCCTGGAGTATCTGTGCCAGTGGCCGGCGTCCCGGTGCCGATGACACCTGGTGTTGCACTGACACCTGGAGTAACGATGACCCCTGGCGCGTTCTGGCCGCATGCACCATGGATGAACCCGGCAGTCGGAGCGCCAGTGCATGCTGCGAATGGACCCCACGAGCAGTCGCATACCAGTATCGAGGGGTACTTCCCACCTGTTAGCCAGCCCAGCGGTGATACGGGCTACTTCCCACCGGTGCCGAGTGATACAAATGATATTCCCAAAGGCCATGGGCTCGCATCTGGGTCTGGTGTGTTGCATGGAGATAATGCGCGTGAGGGAGGGGCTTCCGAGAACTCGCCACAGAGCTCATCTCCGGGCATGTCTCGCACCTCTTCACCCGATCCCTCACCGAAAAGTCCACACACTAGTCGTAAAGGAGGTCCACCACAAGTCATAAAACGCTCGAGCTCGGCTCAATGTGAAGGTGGTTTTCCGAAACGAAATGGATTGTTACATCGGGAATCGGATCCCGAAGTGAGCACAGCAACGAACAAGGCATCGAAAGAAGCATGAGAATGTTTTGGGTAATGTATTTTGTTCTTGGTTGAAATTGTGTTGCGAGGATTTCTGGTGTGCATGCCTTTCTATTTCACGTCTTTCGCATCCTCGCCCCACTGTCGTTGGCTTACCGCATACATAGACATTGATATCTGGGACCATTGAATCGGTCGTACAATTCCCCTCTCACCATCCGTTGATATCCACATATATTGCTAGATCATTCCGTTCGCTTGGTTGCAGGTGTTGATGTATACCATTAATTTCGAGTTCTTTTTCCGTGCATTGATTTCTCTTACTGTTTATCTATTCTGTACCGTTGAATGTTTTAATTATCTAATGTATCTGTGCTCTCTTTGTATCAGTCGCTGTGGAACTCTGACCGACATTGAAATGATCCCCGACCTGACCTTCATTTCAGCCCCCATGGTCAACCAGAGCGATGCTCCCTTCCGCTTGCTCACTCGGCGACATGGCGCGACGTTGACATACACTCAAATGCTCGATTCCTACAGGCTCCTCAACGACCTTGATTACCTCCACTATCATCTCCGAGATCTGCAATCTACGCATCCTGACTGGGATGGCTACACGCGTCCTGTGGTAGTACAGCTCTGTGGAAATGACCCAGAAGTCGTCGTGGGCGCGGCGCGGCGCGTCCAGTCTCTTTGTGATGGGATAGGTGCGCAACGGACTTCACCCGTGACTTCGTCTGTCCCATTCGCAAAGTATCTCAGACTTGAACCTCGGATGTCCCCAGGAACATGCACGGCGAGGTCACTTTGGAGGGTATTTGCTCACGAAGAAGGACTGGCCGTTGGTCGACTCGATAGGTGTCTGACGCCTCCCCGATCGTTTAGTTCGCTTCTTAACGATTCCGTTTTCCCCGCGTTTAACAACAGTCTCCTCGATGGCTCACTCTCTCACCGTCCCGTCGTCTGCCAAGATTCGTCTCTGTCCTTCCGCCAAGACGACAGATTTTGGTCGTTTACTCGAACATGCGGGTGCATCTTGGGTTACCCTGCACGCTCGCCACGTATCCGCCAAACGACGACGCCAAGGCGCAGCCGATCTCGACGCCATACGCGACCTCAAGCAGACGCTCACCATCCCCGTCATCAGCAACGGCAACGTACGGACGTTTTCGGATATCCGACACAACGTGTCCTATACGCGCGCGGACGGCATCATGGTGGGGGAAACCTTGCTGGGAAATCCATGGTGCGACTTTTGATTCCGTTCTTCATATCCGCAACGCTTGTTGACGGACACGATCGGACGATTGCAGCTTGTTTTCAGGTGAGGCGGTCCGGGATCCCGTGCACATGGCCCTGGAATATCTCGAGATGTGCAAGTGCCTGGAGGGGGTGGCCACGCTCAAGGCAATGCAGGCACACGTGCGGTATATCATCGAGTTTCAATGGTGCGTAGATCTCCGGGTCAGCAACGTGGTTTGGGGTTATTACAGCCTCGAATGGTAGTGCGCGTCGTCCGTGGTATTCAAAATTTCGCCTCGCGTTGAACGAGTGTCAGAGCGTAGACGACATCGAGATGCTTTTATGCCGCAGGGTGAGCCGTTGGCGGGGGAAAGCCAGTTCGCTTGTCCTCGGAGTACCCAAAGGGTATGAAGACGAGGAAAATTCGAAAGAAATATCCGATATGGACGGTGTGTACTGAACTGTTTCGATGCCAAAACAGACCGTTGGCAGGCGAGTATCCACGTCACTCGTCAATCATGGGCGGAGCCCCAGAGCTCGGGTTCGGAAAGGTACGGTTGGGCCAAACCTTCTTTAAACAGTAAGGCGGCTACTGGGACATGTACTTCCCTGTCTTTCTCACTCTGGGCTCGCTCGACAAGTGCGATCACCACGGTATGTGGAGTGTGACACGCTTATATGCGTTTTATATGCCCAAGTGCCAGACCTGTATGCAAACGAGGCCGGGGTCTTGAAAAGCTTTATTTATTTTATCCGATCCATTCGTCCATTCTTTTGAGCCGTCAAGGCACTTTGGCTACAAACCGAACGCTTGGATCATGTATGCAATACAAAGAAGCCACCCTTACAGTAATATTGTAAATTCAACGGAGCACCTAAGTGGAAGCATGGTGAACGTCATGCTAGGCTAGAGAGTAACGATTTGCATGGCCGACGCAACTGTTGGAGATGTTATAGTGTACGATGTCAGACCTAAATGCCGTCAGGGTATCGGCATCAGTGAAAAGACAAGTCCCGGTATACTGGCCTACGCATCAAGCAGGGTATGGACATCGATGGGAATGTCTAGATAGTGCCTTGGAGACGGGTGCCCGCGGTGGAACAGCGGGGACCACCGGTGACGAGAGTTGGCACACGACATGAATGTCACATCTGTCAAGATGGCACATGAATGACCTTTTTACTGTATCGGGTCGATCGACTAGGAACTCACTGGGAGGGACGGCGCGGACTGTGACATTTTCTCGAATCTTCGAGCCGCAGCGTCCATCAAACGTCCATCTCTGGCGAACAAGCGCACCTTTTGACAGCGCCTCGAACGTACATACACACCCCGATCATTCCGGAAGCATAACCGAGCGAGGTCGTCCCCCGAGGCGATTCGGCCAAGATCCAGTACGAGGCGATGCGGCGCACTGATCAGATTGTCCATCCAGGAAAGCCCCACCGTGGGTCCTTTGACAGACTTCAAACGGGCACGAATCGCTTGACCACGTACGGCGACGGAGGAGATTATCGATCATCGCTCGGCGGTGCGATGCGCAGCGGGTCAACGGCAACAGGTGTCTTGTCCACCGATCTCGTTTCTTGTGTCGGCTGAACGCGCGTATTCGTTCTCCGACCACCAGTAGTACGCGCACACGCAACGTCCAAACGGGTTATCAGAAGAGCGGGCCCGTTTCAGAAATTTTGGACTGCGCAGAGAACGAGCCGACGGCGATTGTTCGCATCTGACACCTTTACCTTTTATACCAGGTAGAGTTGCACACACGGTACGCGATCATTCACCTGGGGTTTCTGGGGAGATACACGAACACGCACCGCTGACGGGGCTGCCTGTGTATCGCGACCTGGTATGCGAGGATTTCTGTGAGAGAAGCACAATTAGGACATTGTATGCATCCAGATCGATAGACCTACGTCTGCCTTGGTTCAGACTTGAACTTCGGCGCGCCGCGTTGCATTGCAGTGTCCTATGAGACAATGCGCATCAGAATTGCAGACAGAAAGACAAACGAATGATTCGGGGCAGTCAACCTGCGATCCGGAGGTGTTGCAAGGTCGGGCGTGCGGCGGTAGCACCAACAAAAGAAGTACAGAAAATGCGTCTCTGCAGCGAGGTGCCACCACCAACCGACCAGATCTGCCAAAGGCATAACATCAAATGGATGAATGGACGACGTTTGCTTGCAAACAAACCAAAGAGCTGCTGATTGTGCCAGCCATGTAAGCTGCAAAGTGTTGGTAGAGATGTCACTGATGTTTAAGGTGAGTGACTGGTCTTAGGAACCAAGAGGTCATTGATAATGATAAATTACTGGTCCGAGATGACCGTTGCAAACACTATCTTGAGCGTCCTCGGTAGCGGGATAAGGAGACCATCGCAAGACCGGTGCATAAAGTTCTATAGTCAGACAATGTCAGACAAAGGGTCCGACGCGGCATTCTCGAAGACCTGCAATAGTCACAAAATATAGTTTATTGAGAGGGTAGTAGTCAACAAGCACTGGTAGGGGAGGGAGGGAGGGAGGGGTAAAGTCACTGGAGCCGCTAAA